>PVLD010003754.1:0-136830 GCA_004027595.1 Dinomys branickii | reverse complement strand
CTATTGTATTATATCACTTAATGCTAATCAATAATCGATGACAGGATATTAGATTAATCTTGTATGTCTGTATGTGTTATCCTGAACACACACTTCAAAGATATCAATATGTAAAGCAGCAACAAGTGGTGTTTTTTTTATTGTTGATGTTGTTGCTGTTGTTGTTGTTTGCCTGTTTTGTTTCTTGTCTTTGGATTTTTGGTTTTTGTGTTTTTTCTGTTGTTGAGAGGATTAACTGTCTGACTAAATTTGCATGTCTGTATATGGGTTCATACATTTACAATTCTAAGATATCAATGGATAAAGCAATAACCACTGTTGAGGCCATATCACCTTGTCTATAGTTTAGTTGTGATTGTACTATTTTTTATGATAATTGGTGTCTGTTTGTCAATATGTTTTTGTACTTTTATGTTTAAAAAAAGAAAAAAGAATTTCTGACAATGAAATCTATTCCCCATGGGGTTATGATTGAGTGTGGGTGCTGGAATCAAATCACCTTGGTGCAAGTTTCAGATCTGCTACTTGCTAGCTATGTGAGTTACTTAACCTTCTGGGCTGTAGGTTTCTGTTTTATAAAATGAAGAATATGGTAGATCTTTTCTTTTAGAATTGCTATAATAATCACAAATAAATACATATTCAACACTATGTGTGACTTAGATATACAATTATCATTCAATAAATATTAGCTATACTATTGTAATATATTACTGTAATATACTTATAATATGTAATATTTGCATCTATATAGTAGTTATAATCATATGTAATATTTAAAGCTGTTATATATATTTATGATCATTATAGAATATAGAAAAAGTACTAAGGATGAAAACATTTCAGTATTAGATACATGTATTCTTTCAGACTAAATCAACTCTGTTTATCACTGGGGCAAAATACACAAAACCTGCAACTGAAAGTAAGAGAAGTTTGTTTTGGTTCCCATTTCAGCTGGTAGTCAGCTTGCCCCCATGCAGGACGACATGTGAGAGGGTCATGGCTGGAGAGGCTGCTCCTGGCAGGCAGCCAGGAAGCAGGGAGTGAAAGGAGGAGCCTGGGAGGGAGACGAACCCTTCCAGGTCATGCCCCTGTGGTTCAGATCTTCCTACCAGATCTCGCCTCCTAACAGCAAGTCAATACTCTGGTTTGTCTTCAGATCATATAAATCTTTCAACCTTTTACTAACAGCAAGTCAGCCAAGAACTCCATTATCCAATCACCTTCCAAAAGTCCCAAATCTGGGCACATGAGGCTCTTGGGGGATATTTAGAGCGAAATCCAACTCACAGGAAAATTGAGACCCAAGGATTTAAGGACTTGTTGATGTTTATACAGCTAGTGGATGAAAACTGACACTTACATTTAAGTCCTCTGATTTCAGGTTTAGTGTTTCCTCTGTTACTGATCACTATGGAAATTTCAATTCCAAGAGAACTTCTGCTTAGTGGATAGAAGAACAGGAACCTTTTAATATTATTATTTATTTTAAGTACCAACCTGTTATTTTTGTTAGAATTTTCCCAGTCAGTATTTTGGGTTAGTGTATTTTTTCCTACTTGTCCCTTTCCAAATTTTGGTACTTGTTTTTACAAAAAACTTCCACCTTAGAATTTTTTAGGTTTGGGGATTTTGGCCCAGTGATGAATAGAGTTGACTTGGACTGAAAGTACACATGTATTTTGCATTTCTTTGTAAAGTACTGAGAACATAGCAAGCACTTCTCTTTCTCTTCTCATTGACCACTCTCCCCTTCCTTTTTTTTTTCCAGTGCTGGAAATAAACCCAGGACTTTGCATAATTAGATAAATGCTCTTCACTGGTCTATTCCTCCAGCTCCCTCTTTTCTTGTTTACTTGGCCATATTTCCTTAAGACAATGATTCTCAAACTTAGTATTCATTAGAATCTCTTGAGAACTTGGTAAAAAAGAGAATCCTGGGCTTGAGATTATGATTGATTAAGTCTAGTGTAGGAACAAGAAGAATAATTTTTAAAAATAAACATCTCCATTGATTCTTCTACTGGAAAGCTTTCCCCTGAAGATAGGTTTTCATAGGGGTTTAGGTTAAGTCCATTGAAAGAGTCCCCATTCCTGAATGAAGATATTTTCACACGAGGGAAAAGGTGTAAAGCCATAACATTGATGGTGTTTCTGGCTCTTCAAGCCTAGATGAGCACGGGATTTGGGATTTGGGAAGATGTCACAGTTAGAATTTAGCAGCTTTACTACTAAACATGGAAAGCAGCAGATCTGAGACAGGAAGAGAAAAGCAGAGGTGGTAATTGCAGGGAAGTGCACTTTCCTTTAGCCCTTTTAGGCAGCTAGAATAACCTTGGTTCATTCAGTTCTATTTTGATATGTCCTGTCAATCTATTGATTCTTCCGTTCAATAAACAATTATCGAGATAGACATTATAGTATATAATAAAAATATGCTGATAATGCAGCTACTTCCAAAAGATAGTATCATATGCAATATGGTACTAACACAACTGAATAAAAAGTTTCCCATCTGTTGTACCCTTCCTCTTTGGAGGAACGTTTACTTATTCTACTGGCTTCGATTTCATCTTCTCTGGGAAGCCTCTCAAAGAACGTTCACTACTGCTGCAGGTGCCGTCCTCTCCTAAGGGTATTTTATTTATTTCTCTTTATTCCTGTTTTTTCCATGCTGCAATGCACAGCCCGTCTATGATTTCCAGGCTGAAGATGTAGCTCAGTGTTTGAACCCTTGCATAACGTAATAGTTAATATCTGGATGCTCCCCAGGCCTCATGTGCTCATAGGTAGGATAACTGGGTCATGGGGGTGTGATACTGCCCCTATTTCTCAGGAAATCATGGCATGCATGCACGCTCACACACACACACATAATGTCCTATATATATATATATATATATATATATATATACACACACACTACATATTACAATGCTGCTAATCAAACTCAGGGCCTCACACATGCTAGATGTTTAGTTACTTTTCACTGAGACACAATACCTGACACCTGGAAATTAAAGAAGAGGTTTATCCTAGCTCACAGTTTGTAAAAATTTCAGTCTATAGTTGCCAGGCAGGGTGTCAGGGCAGGGGGGCCTGAAAGGAAGCAAAAAGATCCTCTTAGGCCGCGCCCCCAGTGACCCAGCTCCTCCCACCACCACGTTTAACTATAAATTCAGCAGTGAACTAATTCACTAATGTGTATCACCCCTCATGACCCAGCTACCTCCCAAATGCCCCATGCCCTGTGGGGCATCCTGGCTGACCGTGAAATCTAGAGTGATGCTAATGAAGACGATACCATGAAGGTTTGGATTCCATGGTTCCCAGGCTGCAGGCCTGTGCAAAGGGACATCTCACATGGGATGCTGAGAAAAGGGTTGCAAGTAATACTACTGTTGCTTCTCTTCGAAGACTCCCTCTGTTTTAAGAAAATTGGGGCTTAGGATGCTTGATAAATCTCTTGCCAAGTCAGCTAAGGAAGTCTGTCAGGCAGCGCAGACTTACCAAAAGTTAGATCTCTGGCCACTGCCTCTTTTCACTCACTGTTTGTTTCAGCTTCTTTCCATTTTCATGCTCCATCTATGTCTTGTTTTAGCCTTCCCAATGGATACATGAGGCTTAAGAACAGCCAGCCTATATTTGGGGACCACAGCAAGTCAGACAGAAAAAGATGGTAGAGTTTGGCAAAGCTCCTTTCGGGAGCAGCTACCAAATGTTACTGAGCTAATTTCCCTTTGTGAACGGATCGGGGATGCCTCAGGCAGGAGCCAGGGGCCAGCTTCCCGAGGACTGTGGGTGCCCAAAGAGGAGGTGGAGCGGAGATGCCATTTAGCTTCTACCTCTGCCTTTAGCAGTGCTCCAGTTACATCACACCAGGAAGGGTCAAGCTCCCTTCTCATTTAAAAACTAAGAAGAAGTCACAGTTTCTGTGTTACAAAAAAAAGTATTGCCTAACAACTTTTGCACTAACAAAACCATCATCAGAGCCTGGGATATAGCTCAGTGGTTGAGTATGTGCTTAGCAGGCATGGACCCTGGGTTCAATCATTGGCAGTGAAAAAAAGCAAATAGCCACATTCAAAACTAACAAATATTTACTGGGCTTTGCTGTCATTATATGCCAGGAACTGCTTTCAGTGCCTGACATACAGTATCCCATCACAGCCAAACAACTGCTTGAAGTTACTAGATTTATTGTACAGATAAGAGACTGAGGCTTGGAGAAATGTCTTTGTCAAGGTTGTCTGGTCAGTAAATGGTGGAGCCCTGATTTCTTTGACTGAACTGTGATCTGTTGCTGCTGTCCACTGTACACTGCCCAAGACAGGAGGATGAGTTTGAAGGTGTAAGACACAGTCTCTATATCCCGTGTGTACATCCTGTTGTGGATTCTAATTTCCTCATACTTCATTTGAACGTGCTGACTTTTTTAGTCATAGAAAAGAGGAAAAGAAGAAATCTTCATGTATTCCTAGTGATAGTTACTAAGCCCCTTTATAAAATTTTTTGATGGTTAAAGTATCTTTCTGCAACTCAGTTTTTCAATGTACTATAAATTATTATCTTTTCCCTCTGTGTATAAGGTCCTACTGCTCTCAGGCCCTACTGATACAATTTGTGTAAAGACTTACCATGTCTTCAGGCAAACCTGCTATCACACTGACCTCATCCTCTCTCCTCTTCCACAAAACCTTCCACCATACATTTAAAAGTCAGTAATTTTAATGTTTAAACTGCTATTAGCAAGGAATCAGAACTGTTCAGTCATGGGCACTTGTTGGCTTTGGCCTCTAACATCTGAGTCCAGTTTTTGTATCTCTACATTTCTCTTCTTCCTGCTACACAATCCTTGGGAGTTGGTTAACAACTGCCCTACTGTCTTAGTTAACATGTGACTAAAGTTAGGGCCATCCTACATCTCCTTTTGAATTTGAATTTTAAAGCGAGTGAAACAGATTGAAATGGATGTGTTCATTCATTTCACCAGACTGCTTCTATCACATAGCCACAGCTATGTTCTTGCTTCAGAGACATTTACAACTGCCTGAATTTTCTACCTGAGTACTCAGCATCTTACCTCAGAATTCATCTTTGCTTCAGTAGTCTATGGGTGATTTTCTTTGCTTGTAAGCAAATAAACTTAAGCAACCATTTTTTTGGTTGCCTGTCTGTGTACATTGACTCAGTGAATAATAATTAAAGGCTTGCTGTGTTGCAGGTACTTGGTAGGAGCTGGCACCACAACTGTAATCAAGGAACGCAACATGCTTGTTCTTTTTTTTTTTTAATTTTATTTTTAAGACAGAAGAACCCAGAATAAGACAGAAACAATACAGAAAATACCAAGTTATAGAGAAGATAGTAGGGAATTGGCACCGGATGCTGTATAACATAGTTATCTTTGTATTTGTTATAACAAAATCAATAAAAGATATACAAATTACAGAGGAGACATTAGGGAACCATCACTGAATGCTGTACTACATAGTGTTGTCTTTGCATTTGTTAACACAAAAACAATAAAGGAAATACCAGATGACAGAGAAAATAGTAGGGGGTTACCATTGGACGTTGTGTTATGTAATGTTATCTTCATCTTTATTACTCAGTTATATAGACGATGGCTCATTCAATTAATCAGTTTTCTCCACTTCACCACCGTTGTTCTACCACCCTGTCAGTGATCTTCCCACTGGTAAAAGTGGCTCTTTTGGTTTATTTATTCCCTCATGCTCTTACTATGGGCAGAGACTTGGCTGCTTCTAAATATGCTGTATATTACGTGGGTGTACACAAATTACTATGGCAGGAAGTTGAGAAGCACCCTTTGGCAAGCTCTCACAGCTGTGCCATGTCCAGTTGGGTAGGCGGGGTTACATAGTGAACCGCCAGACTTTGTCTGGGCAACCGAGTCTATAGACTCAGGCAAGTCTTCAGGGCCTTCCTGGGGGCCAGGCAAAGTGCCTGGCACACCCCAGGGACCAGACAGAGTTCTGGGGGTGGAGTGGAGGCCTGGCATGCCCTGGGTGCTGGGTGAAGTGCCTGGCACACCCCAGGGCCCGAGTGGAGCTCTGGGGGCGGGGCCGAGTGCCTGGTGAACCCGGGGGCCGAGTGGGGCTCCAGGGATCAGGTGGAGTGGAGCGCCTGCCACACCCTGGAGACTGGGCGAAGTGCGTGGCATGCCCTGGGGGCCGAGGAGCTCCTGGCACACCCTGGAGTCTGGGTGGAGTGCCTGGCACATTCCGGGGCCGAGTGGAGCTCTGGGGGTGGGGTGGAGTGCCTGGTACACCCCAGGGGCCAAATGGGGCTGGGGGGGCAGAGCTCCTGGCACACTCTGGAGTCTGGGCAGAGCACCTGGCACACCCTGGGGGCTGGGTGGAGTGCCGGGCATGCCCCAGGGGTCGATCAGAGCCCTGACATGCCCCAGGGGTGGGGTGGAGCCCCTGGCACACCCTGGGGGCTGAGTGGAGCTCTGGGGGCGGGGCAGAGTGCCTGGCATGCCCCAGGGGCCAGTCGGAGCTCTGGACATGCCCTGGGGTGGGGGCTCTCCCTCAACCGATCCAAGTGACCCTGCGGACTCCTGGACTCTGTCCCAATGCCACTCTGTGGGAGGCTCAGTCTAGGCACCCTAAACTACTAATATGAGCACCAAGAGAGACTCTACATTGCTTCCATATATGAAAAATGTATGAACCCATAGTGTCAAACTACAGGAGCAGCAGTCCTGGAGCCTGAGAGACAACAACATACTCTACACAGCAGACCCAAGAAAATCCTCCAATTCTTTCTGAGAACTAATAACTAAACTTAGTACACACCATGGACTACCATGGTGAGCACAGGTGGAGGAGACCTCACACCACTTGTGCCCAGCATCGTAAGTGCACCCAATGCCCAACAAGACTAAGTGGTGGGATGAGGCGAAGACATGGAACTAGGGTGTAGACCCACATCTCTAGCTGAGAGAGGTTAGTCTCCAAAGACACTAATGGCCTATGAGGGGATACCAGGCACTTTAGTGGGGAGCTCGGAGGCCTGAGGGGGTGGGTGAGGTCTCCTTTCGGGTTGCATGAGAGCCCCGAGGACCTAAACATGCTTGTTCTTAAAGGACCAATCTGTGAGATACTCACAGAAACAGGCAGTTACAGTTTGTAACTCCCATGCCTCCCACTGGACTTTATGGAAGATGCATCCAATGAAGACTTTCAGAAAGCTCAATTAGAGAAAGCTTCTTGGAAGAAGTAAAATACAGGGCCACAGTGGAAGGATGACAGTTTGCTAAGCAAAGAGGTGGAGAAAAAATGCTCCTTGGTATGGGAATGTGCATGATAAGTCACAAGGCAGCCAGCCTCACCCCCCTCGTGGGAAAACTTTAACTCTCAATATTTCTCTTGTTCCCTTACCTGTTCCACTTCAGTTCCCCTCCACCACAAAATCTATCACCACCCTCATTCGCTCTGGCAGTTTACCTGCTTGGGTCATTCTGACATGGGCAACTCCTGCCATTCAGGTTTCTGGCCGGGAAGCCCTCCTGGCCGCTCAGGGCTCGGCCTGTTCTGGCCCAGGGACATCTCCTTACCCCACCCCACCCCCGCCAGAAAAAAGAGCTTAAAGACCCACGCTTTCCTCAGCTCGGGGCTACCTTGGTCCGCTAGGTAGCCTGCTACTCTGTCCTGCCCCCAATAAAGACTTCTATCGTGTCAGAAGGTCTGGTCCGGTTCCGTGTGGGCTCTCAGTTTCTATCAGTGCAGAGCAATGGAAGCTGGACAGAAGAAAGATCAGGTACCTGTGGACAATCCAAAATAATCTGACCTGCCCAGGGCTTGTGATACAATGGGAGTGAGAGTGAATTAGGTGGAAGACATAAATTGGAAAATCAACAGACCACTGATTATGAAAGACCAAGATCCTGTTAAGGAATTTGTATTAAATGCAGTTTGTAAGTCAATGGACCTCTTAAGAATTTTAAACAATGCAATGACAATTTTGGTATAAAGAATGCTTTTGAGGGGCACAAGTGGCACTGCTGCTGGAACTGAAACCAGATATGGTGATGGCTGGAGCCACATGGGGAGAAAAAGTCTCTTCAAGCAGTGAGATCTGGCATAGAGAGCATGCAACGAAGTCTACACAGGGACTCTGAGTGCAGTGAGTGAGAGCAGAGAAATAGGAGGGAGGTGGGCTGTGCCGTGAGGGAGTGAGGAAGTAGAAGACTGGGCATGGGATGGAATAGTCCGTCTATGCTCTCGAAGTTGGCCCATGCCCTCTGAGCTCATACTTAAGACTGGAGAGCATCTACAAGACAAGCATTGTATGTGTGTGTGTGTGTGTGTGTGTGTGTGTGTGTGAGAGAGAGAGAGAGAGAGAGAGAGAGAGTTAATTTGTGGGGGATGAAAATTAATTTCTTTACTGTCCTGCAGAGCTGGGTTGGATACAATGCAGAGACTGAATGAAATGCTTGAGAAAAAGGCTGGGCATCTGCTTTGCCTGACAAGTGTACCCACATGTGAGATAATGAGAGTCCTAGGTGAAGCTTTAGTTTCTGGAGTCTATGTCCTTTGGGGAAAAGTTGTTCCCAGCTGTGGCAGAGCTGGCTATGCATTCTGTGTCAGCAAAAGCCTGAGGTGTGGGGCTCAGGACTGTTTGTCTCACAGAGGGTGGCATGTGAGTGTTTACATGGGGGTGGTTTCAGCCCTGGCCGGTGGATAATTAATGAGCTTGTTTTTGAGCTGGTGAGTTGGAGCTGACACAATGCCTCCAGGTGCCTTTGTCTCAGTCCCCCCACCCCCGCCCCTCTTTATCGGATTTGCCAGACTCTCCTTCAGTCTTTCTTTTTTTGCATTGCAGGCTGGCAGGCACGGATCTGCAGAAGGATGCTCCTGGACAATAGTCAGAATGGGGATGTCCTCTGTAAGTCTGTGTCTTTTCTAATGACTTCTGTCCCCTCCCCCTTCATCTTTTCCAGCTCAGTGGACCCAGGTGAATTGCTTCCCAGACATTTTTCAAGATGACTTTTTCTAAAATGAACTTAATTGATCTTTCATTTTTTTCACTTTCTTCTTGTCTTTGTTGTTCTTCAGGTGTATGGGGAAGGAGAGCATCAGAGATTTTTAGCTGTTTATATAAGACTCATAAAAATATTGTCTCAGCTATTTTCTTTTTATCTGCTTTGTCCAAAAAGATCTACATACAACCTGTAGACTCAGCCCTAAGGTCACCATGGGTCATGGTTTCTCACCCCACACTGCCATTTTCCCAAGCCACAAATGTATGTGTCACCTTTGATACCTCTGTTCATCTCTCGCACCTGACTGTCTACCAGATTCTGTGACTACCAGTCACAGGACACATTTTATGTTCCTTATTTGTTTTTGCACATTTATTCCCTAAGATTTCTTTTGGGCCACTTTTTAAATTATTGAATTAGAAACAAACATTCAGACAGATCCTTATGTAGTTCATATGAATTATCTTTTCATTTTAGTTATCCCAACAACATCCTAATGGCAAACTTTGGCTCCTCTTTGGCCCTGTTACATGTTAAGCGGTTGTCAACAAAAGCCTGAGCATTTTGTTCCTTTGTTTAAACATTTCAGTGGGTTCCCACTGCTCTTAGAACTGGACAAGGCACCACTGGCTGAAATTGGGTGTACGGTTGGGGTGCTCTTTCCATGTACTAGTTGCATGGCATGGTGCACACTGTAATCCCAGTTATGCACAAGTCTGAGGCAGGAGCAGCACAAATTCAAGACCAACACGGCAATTTAATAAGTTCTCATTAAGTAAATAAATAAAAGTAAATAAATAAGTAAATGATTTAAAAAGTAAATAAATAAAAAGTAAAATAAAATACTAATAAAAAGAGATGGTGATGTCACTCAGCAGTAGACTGCCCCTGGGTGCAATTTCCCAGTACTGGGAAGAAAAATATCATAATAGTTATAAAACAACTTGTACTCTAATTTCTTTTGGACATTTGTGTTCCATCTTAAGTATGTCAGCATCAAACCACGTACAATACTTTATTTTCCCAGGGAGACTTTGAACTTCTCCCTCTTTTACCTTCATCTGGATAAATTCTACACCCCACCCCACCCGACTCAACTTCCATGTCATGTCCACTCATCTCCAGACCTGGGTCGTGTGTTCCCAGTGTTCTCATTGTATGTTCCCACAGCTCCTATGTTGCTATTTATTGTAATATAGTGATCTATTTGCATGTTATATTGGTAAAAGATGGCTTGGAATTTTAAGGCTGGACTGCATTTTATTCACTATGACTTTGTCTTCTTGCTCTAGTACATTAGTTGCTTAATTATTGGAAGGGTATAACCAGCAGTGTGTGTCATTTTTCTCTGGATTCCTTGCTGGACACCTTGTTTATGTAGCCATGAAGGCAGAAACAATATTGCTTCATACCATTCTTCTGTTTATCTACTCCTCTACCAGAGCAGTGTGTTCTGCACTGGCTGGGACTGCATGTGTGCATTTCAGTATCCTGGATTGGACTGAGGCAGAAGCCACACAACAACAGTATCCTGTTGTTGGACTGCAGAAGGCATCTACTTTGTGATGGTTCTTGCTAGACATTGAAAGGCTCTCAGTGACCAAATCTGCGTCTTAGCAATGTTTACATAGCAAATGTCCCTGTCACTAATCACCAGTGTGGTCTGAAGAAACAACACTCTCATCTGTAACATGACCAGTTCTTAGGTGATCTTTCAGGCTTAAGGCTCCTTCTAGCACAGGCATTCTAGACTTTTCTCATTGCCTTCTGCTCATGCAGAGTGGGTTGTAGAATGAAAACTATTGGAATGTCCTGTTGTTCTTTCATAACACTGCCCTGTGTTGCAGTTCCTGCTCAGTTCATAGAACTGTGGCTGATCTTGGGTGTGGGGCAAGAGGTTGGGTGTGGTACTCATATGCAGACACCCTTACAATCCTGAGACTTACATGCTGTCCCTCTAGAACACTAGGTTCAGGCAGCCTCGGATGGTGAACACAAAGATCCTTGCTAGATGTTCATAGGATGTGAATTCTCAGTCTTGCCCTTTCCTTAGAGCCAGGAGTGAGATGGGATGAGAATTGTTATTGACAAAGGCATGGTAGCAGTTCCAGTGAGCTTGAGGAATAAACTTGAATCAAGGTTCTTTTAGGAATCTTTTTCTTTCCTAGTATGGACTCTAAGTTTGGGACGGTAAGACAGACTATGTTTACGTAGTCTTTCTCAGTCTGCAAAGTGGAGATTGTGTGGAGAAAGTCATCTGGAAGTCTCAGCAGGAGGTGGTCATGTGTAGCTTCTTAAGACCTTGGTAACATATCTGGAACTGAGGGCTGTCTTAGTTATTTTCCTTTCATTTCTGACAAAAAATACCTGACATTCAAAGTTAAAGGAAGAAATGTTTATTTAGCTCACAGTTTGTAGAGGCATTAGTCCATAATCAGCTGTCTCTAAGGCAGGATGGCATGGCGGAGGGGCATCGCAGAGAAACAATTCATGGTGGGCAGAAGATAGCAAAGCAAGCAAAAGACAACCACAACTACTTCTATCTCTTATGTCTTATTCAGGCTACTTAAGGTGGGGAGCACTCACATCCTTAATCCTGGTGCCTTTGATCCTAGTATTGTACCATGAATCAATCCCAGCAGCACACACTTGAAATCCAGACACCTCTGAAAAAGCCCCACCTATGACTGTGTGAGGCTTTGGGGGAGACATCTGCACATAAGCCATAACAAGAGGTTTCCCTTCTTGAACAGATGCACTGCTTCTGCCTCACTTCTGTCCATATTAACACTGAGAGCACCCAGAGTTGTAATTAAGCTAAAAGATCCTCTTCTTTTCTCAAGAGGTTGAAGACCATCTATGTAGCCCAGACCTCACTGTGTCCTTCATTACTAGTAGTACCTCATGGTTTAGTGTCAACTACTTAAAGTTCCCTCTTCAGCTTCCTGAGATAGATATCCTCATAGAAGTCTGGTTGGGAAGCCAAATCTGCAAATCCATTTAGGAAAAGAAAAGCCTTTTAACTTAATTTCATCCTCAGAATTATTTATGTCCCTGGTCAAAAAAGTGCTCTTTTACCCTTGCAGTGTCTTCTAAATGATGTCAGATGTTACAGATGTCACCCAGCAGCAGAATTCTTGAGTTGCAGTCTGCTTAATGCTTTGGAAATGATGTAAGGCTGGAGCTGAGTGAGGTGCAGTGGTGGGGAAAGCTTATTTCCAGAGTCCAGCATCCCAACCCATCTGAATTAGGGAGACCCGTGAATTATGGCAGCCAAGCAGGCTTCAGAATGGATGGCTCCTCCAATTGCTAAAGACAGACCTAGGAAGCTCCATTAACCAAAGTGCCCTCCAGTGGCTTCTTTCCTAGCAGGCATTAGATGTATGTAATGAGGAAGTCTTGGAAGATTTTCTTTCTCTTTTCTGACTTGGGCTAGTGAGGAGCCTTTGTGTGAAAGTTTGTTGTCCCTAAGGATTATGGTCAGATTTCGTGTTGCTTCCCTGTTATAACCTGTGGCTCCCCAGGTCATCTGATTGCAAGAAAGTGAAGAACAATTATATCCAAGAGATAAAGAGGCTCTTATCTATAGAGGGAGAACAATAAGAGTGTTTCTTTCCAGAGTCTTTTTATAAGTAAAGGCACTTTTTATATCTACAGATGTAAGATGGGAGGCAACTAGCTGTTTCAGAATTTTCACAACAGCTTATTGTTGAAAGTTTATTTCCATCATAGCATTGATTATTATCTGCTATTATCTTATTTAGTTTTTGTTGGTTGTGTATTATCTGCCTTTCTTGTCTTAATATCCATAAATATGTAAGATCTAAAGTTAGGGAATTTTCTATTTCCAGGTTCTCACTGTGATAGATTAAGTTATGACAGACCAAAGCTCTCTCTGAGGGTAACTAAAAATGTCAAGTTAAAAAAATCTATCTGAAGACTTCAAAAATATGCCAAGGCATTCAGGAGTGGATGTCCAAAATATTTTAAAAGGGGAAACCCCAGGGATGTGACTCAATATTGCACAGCTGCTGCTTCTTTTGCGTATTTGCTGATTTTGTGCTTAAAACAAGAGGCTGAGTATTTGATGACAGACCTCAGGCTGAGAGTTGCTGCTAAAATGCACAGAAACAAGCAGTCTTCTAAGGCCATAGAGACAATGACTAGAGATTGGAGGGTAGGATCCTGGTCAGAGGGAAGGCTGGAGAATTAAACCTGAAATGTGCTGTTTTTGCTTAAGACATTTACCAGAGTCTGAGATTGCAGGGACAAGAAGCTCAGAAGCTTAGCAGAAAATCTTTAAAAAGAAACCATATATATATATATATATATATATATAATGTAATTACCCATAAGAAACATAATCATAAATGTGATGCAAACACTTACAAACACATACTAATAAAAAAGAAAAACTGAAGAAAACAGATAAAAATTAGGGTTAAGGACTTGAAAAGGTGAATGATATCTCGTAAAAACCCCAGGTTTTCAGTTGGGATCTTTAGAGGACAGGCTTGTTGCTGCCTGGCCTAGAAATGTGGATACCATAGGATGAATGTAACATTATTTGATAGTTCTATAATTTATTATTTTTATGTGACTCAGTCAATAGCATAGTGCCAGACATGACAAGACATAGGACTGAAAAGCAAGAAGGGGATTAGGACAGATAATTAATAGTTCCATCACTAAAGTCACTCCTAGGTTCTTAAACTAAAAATACTTTAAAATAAATCTCATCAAAATATTCAAGTAAATAGAAAAAAGGGGGAAAAATAGAATTTTGTCAAGGAATCAGAATTTAGTTTTTAAAATAGCAAATGGTATAGTGATAGTTAAATTTACATTGTGTGATACAATTTCAAAGAAATACATATACCTAAATGATGATACAAGTGACAGTAACACTGTACCAATAACATTGCCTGGTTTGAATCATATACTTTGGTAATACAATATTATGTGTAGATATGTCATCACTCTACTATTTTTGTATCATGTGGGCCTTAAAGTATTTCAAAATAAGAAGCTATAATATAAAATATTGTAATACTAAATGTAAATCCAAGAACTTAAAAATACAGCTGCTAAAATAAGAACTCAATAGATAGATATATCATTAGCTTTGACATAACAGAAAAAACACAGTTAGTAGAAAATATCTATACTGGGGCACAAAGGAAGCACAGAGCTATAAAAAGAAATAATATAAGTGAAGGGATATACAGAAAAAGTTTACAAATCTAGAATAATGTAATTAGAGAACAGAACAATAATTGGTCTGAAAAAAATTTAAAAATTCTTGTGAACCTCAAGCAGGAGAAATAATAAGCAATATGAGGAAATCTAGGTAGGCACATCAATGTAAAACTACAAAATATAGATAAAATAATGATTTTAAATCAAAGGAAAAAATATTCATTACCTTTAAGGGATCAATGCAGAGCTAACAGCTGATTTTTGAACAGAAACAATGGGAAGCAGAAGACAATAGAATGAGACCATAACATGTGAAGTAATAAATGAACTCCCATAACCCTTGCAGCACAGAATGATTTACTTGGTTAAATCATCCTTCAAAAATTAAATACAGGTGTTTGTAGACGTACAAAATCTGAGATAGCTTGTTACCAGTAGATGTCTACTAAAAGATTTGGCAAAGACATTTCTTCTTATAGAAAAGAAATAACCTAAGCAAATAAATATGGGCACAAATGAAGAGCAACAAAAGAGGTCCTATGTGAGCACCTAAAACATGTGCATCACCTGTGTTTTATGGAGTTTAAAATGAAGCAGAATCAACCTGTATATTAATTAAGAATACAAGATTTGAGAGGGGAGAAAATAGGTGGTTAGGTGAAATTAAGTTCCAAAGACCACACAACACTGGCCTAGGACTGATATCCATGGGCTGTAATGAGATGGTGAGTACTTGGAGAGTGACAGTGGGGTGGAACCACTGGTAGAAGAGGCTGGTCCAGAAGGTGACCCAAGGAGTAAGTGTTTCTTGGCCCCTCCAAATGCATAAAAATCAACTAAAGCCACATTCCTTTTTTTGATGTGGGGAAAAGGGTATAGTAGCTTATAATACATATCCCAACTTGAAGTCTTTGTTGGTGGACTGAGTTTTGAAATTAATTTCTTAAAGGTGGAAAACTATGATTCTCCTTGAATCATTATTGTTCCATTTCATTATGACAGAGTAATTTACCCAGTGAAATTCATACAGTCCTTTATGTGATGTAATTTCTCTGGTAATCTATTCCTCTTCACAGAAGATACTGTTTATTCCTATTTCTCATCCCTAAACCAGTTCCCTCCTTATTTATTAAAAAAAATCAGATAAATAGTGGGAGATGCTTTAGAGGAGGACGATTATGAACTGAAAATTCTAGATAGTAGGAGCAACATTCTAATGCTCGTGACATGATCTGCCTCCCACTTTCTCATCTTCTCCTTTCTCTCTACTCTCTTCTGACCTGTCTCTCTTCTTAATTTTTAGTATTGACACAACTCAGCCAACATCTACTTTGCTAAGAGCTACCTTTATCTTTTTAAGGTGGATGCTGTGTAGACAAATTAAGGCTGATTGCTGAGTAATTATTCACAATGGCTACAGCAGAGGTGAGTACCAGGTCACCTGTGGATTGAGCCAGGATGAGACTCATTGTGCTGTTACTCTGTGGATTAGTTGTCTATAATTGGCTCTTACCTTTAGACATGGTCTTTCTCCTAGAGAAATGTAAACCTATGACAAACAAAAGAACAAGACTGCTGTACAGCCTACCCTAAACTCACATATTCAGAGAAATTTCTTAATGGATTTAACATCTTTTTATCATAGTTCTATGATTTGGAAGTTATGGACAAATATTTCTCAAGATTTAATAGGTATATCATACCTGTGAATTATGCCGAAATGAAAATTATATAGGTTTTCTGGGTCTTGCTGGGGATCGAGCATTTGTAGTAAGTTCATAGGAGATGCAGATGCTACTGGTAGTCTGGCTGACATTTAGATAGAAGGATTTTACACCAAGGATTCTCAATCTTGGCTGCACAGTAGAATCAAGTGGAGAATGTTATAAAAATATCCATGCCTGAGAGTCATTCAACATGAATTAAATTAGAATTTCTGAGTATGGGACTTGATGTTTATCAAAAATCTTTCCAGGGTACATACAAGGTTTACATCAGCAAGTGTAGACCCCACTCCACAGAAAAATGCATACATGATATTTTTGTCTGCAATATCTAGGGATCAAGGACATCTAGAATGAGACACATAAAAATTAAGAACAGATGCTTCAGAAGAAAAATTTCTTAATGAAGTAATACAGGAGCATACCCCCTAATATATCTCTCTTATACACTAAATTGTGCTGTCCCTAAAATTAATAGTTGAGGATTAAAGCCGTAGCCCCCAAAGTAACTGTATCTGAAGCCAGAACATTTGAAGAGGTAATTAAGGTTAAATGATGTCATCAATGTGAGCCCTTAATGCAGGGGGCCCTTAATGACTGGCATTCCTATAAAAAGCAGAAACATCGGGTCTATGTGTACACAGAAGAAAGGCTGGGTAGAGCCAGCAAGAAGGCAGCCCTTGCTGGGCTAATGTTTCAGGCCCCAGAGAATCCAGCCCTTCTAACAAGTTAAGCTTGGACTTCCAATTTCCAGAACTATTGGAGAACAAGTTTTCAAGACACCTGATCTTCAGTATTTTGTTACAGCTGCTCTGGTAAGCTGATACAATTCATTTGGAAAGTTCCCTTCCATTTTCTCATACTGATGTTTGTAGCCACATAGTTAATAATTTATTAAAAATATGCATTGAATATCTACTCTTTCTTAGGTATTCTGAGAGGTGCCCAGGTATAACAACTCAAAGGTATGAGAACTGTATGCTATCTCTAAGTGATATGCAAACAAACAGAAATGTCCTCAATGTTCTGAAGAATTATGCCTAGGCATAGGACAGAGATTCAGACTATCTCATTCTGCTTACCTATCTTACTGATGTTGTAAGAGAAGTCCAGTCTATCATGTATATTTATCTGCCATCTTTAGGGAGACAAGGATGAGAAATTAAAACTAGGACTAAATGGAAGCTATTTTCTTCAAATTCCTAACTGAGTTCCAGGATTTGATTGGTGTGGAAGAGTGGTTCTCAAGCTCTGTGCTGGGGACCCTTGGGGTGAGCATCTAAACAAACCCAGAGGGCACTGGAGTTATTTTTTAAATCTGAGGAAAACATATAGACATTTATTGGACACTCCCCAAACTATTAGTTTAAATTTTGCACAGTTTCAATAACACTCTGCATTCATTTTGATGATTTGGTTATCTTTACATGGCTTGCTTTTTAGTTTATGTGATATAAAACCAAAGTCACGCAGAAATTGTTGGAAATCATATAGTGGTGTCCACTTTGATTCTAAGCCTTGAGACACTCAACAGATGCATGTACCCTTAGTATTTACAAATAAAATAATAATATACTTGCTTTCTATTCACATTTCTTATTTTCAAACAGCTATTAAGTTATTAAGACTTAAACCATTTGTTTCACCTAACTACTTAGTAAGGAAGCCCTTAGGTTGTTGCTTGTTTGTTTTTGTCCTGGGAGATCATGAGAAAGATAACTGAGACACTAAGGGTGCTGTGAACTGAGGTTTGGTAGCCTCTAGGGTGGTGGTTTGCCTGGACCTCTTGATCATTCTGCAGGAAACAAACCATCTGTAAGAAGTCCAACTACATTAAGTATGGCCATGTGGAAAAGCTGTGAAGACAGCTGCCCCCGCCCAACCTCTAGCTCCTCCAGTCGTCTATGCCATGTACAAGAATGGAGAAATGCTCAGCTTACTCTTGTTTCAGCTTCCATCTCACCAGAACCACAGAAGTCCACCATGTGACCACGACTCAGATAAATCCATCAACTCTTGGAAATGTGAGAAATCATACGCTGCTTCTTTAAGCCACTAAATTTTAAAATAGTTTTGCAAGAAGAAATTGATAACTGGAACAGAATTTTGGTGCCTCATGGTGAAGTGCTGCTATAACATAAACTTAGAACATGTGGTATGTGTTTTCAGACCAACCAATTAGTGAAAGTTGGAATATCCACAGGAATCTTGTTAGCAAAATCTAGAAATACCTCAAAGTGACTGTTCATGAGGGCTTGAAAGATGGAGAAGAAAATGTTGCTAGAGGTTAAAGACATGGGAACACTGGCGATATGTGTGGGGAATCTCCATGGCACTGCTGCTGGGATTCTGTGGGAATGAAAAAATGCAGCAGATGAACTCCTGGGACCAGACAAGGACTGTAGGCAGGATGCAAAAGGTGCCAACTGGCTTACTCTGGTTGCTTACTATGAAATGGATAGAGATAAACTAAAGAAAAAGCCATTTCATTTCCAAGCAGGATGCAGAGGGCACATAAATAAATCCTGGCTCACTAGGTTCAAAATTAAATTGTTTTTCCATCCTCAGTCTCTCCTAGCAAAAGATTCTCAGACTAGAAAAACCCTCAGGAAGGAGAAAATCCAGCATATGTTGCCTGAAGCATGGTTTCAGAGTAAAAGTACCAAAGGTATAAAACCTTCTGCTTTGCCTTAAGAGCAAACCCTTGAAGTATAAAATAAGGCATGTAAAAATCCTGAGGTTCTTAAATATTAGGGCAGTGAGGCCAAAAGGGACCATTTTAAAGAAAAAAGTAACTACATCTGTCTTAGTGAGTAGACTATAATTTGATATTCAGGAAGCCCACCCTACTTTTGAAGGAATTGTTGGACCAAAAAGAAAAGGGACAGTATATAATGTGACCTTTACACACCTAACAGGAAGAAACTAAAGAAACATTTCTTAGTCAAAAGAAAAGAAAATTCAGAGGGTGGAACCAAGAGCTCAGAGGGAAAAATAAAAAAAAAAATTCTCTGGAAGCAGGACTGGGCCATGAAACTGACGACATGTGCCCTTCAGAGTTTCAGAATTCCTGCAAAACCATGAGTACTGCGTACCACTTAAGGTTTCCCTCCTTCAGAACACCAACGTGCGTCTGGATGGTCCTGTGCATGCCTTGCCTGTGGGATGAGTGGCAGATGGTTATCTTTATTTCACTGCTATTCAAATCAAAGGAAAGTGCATTTGAGAAGCTATGCCAGGATCCTTTCCAAATGAGCCTCATTTGTATCAGGATCTAACTTAGGAAAGAGCCTCTCTGGTTCTTCCTTTGCTGTCTGCTTTCTTGTTGCCATGAGATGAGTTTCCCTCTGCCATGATATTTCTGCCTTGGAGCCAAATCGAGACTGAAGCCTCTGAAACCATGTGTCAAAATAAACCTCTCTTCCTTTACGTTGTGTTTCTCAGGTATTTTGTCCCAGCAGCAGAGAGCTGAGCAGCCCAGAGCATCACATAATGTTGAAGCCAAGGTGGACTATGGAAGCCTACCTTGATTAGGGCCTCCATCCTCTCTCTCTTTTTCTGTGTGCATTACTCCATGGAGGTGGCATCTGTTTCTACTCTTCCCTTGAGTGCCTACCAGCCTTTGCAGCTTGTCACCAATTTGGGAAGTAAGATCCCAGGGCTTCTGAGGCTAGATTGTAAGAAGACATGCAGATCTGCTAGAATCTTTTGGAAGACTTGGATTGCATAGGAGAATGCAGTTATAGTATGTAAGTTTGATTAGCTTAAGGCTGCCTGGCTGTAATGAATAAAAATCTTAGCCACAGGGAGAAGCTACATGAAGAGAGAGACAGAGATGATCAACCAACTCCCATCATTTTTAGACACCCCAACACCAGCAACAGGCATATGAGTGAAGACATTTTCAAACGACTCAGTCTCCACTGCCATGTGACTGCCATCCCATGGAAGACCTCAGGCAAGAACTACCAAGCTGAGCCTATCAACCCCCAACAGTAGAGGAGAGAATAATACAGTATTAATTTGAGCCTCTAAATGTTGGGGTGCTTTGTTATACAGCAGCAGTTAAATGGGAAAACTGGTAGCATTTCATTTTTCATCTGGATCTGTTTATAAATGCTTCATTTCAGAAAAGTCCATGGCATCTGGGTCCATGTTGAATTGCTAGATGTGTAGTCATAAAATTAGTATCAGTGGCTATTTGCTTTGCCTGTGTTGGAGAGGCAGAGCAGTGGAAAGGACTAGGTTTCCAACCCCAGGTTTGCCACTAAGTAACTGAGTCTTTGGGCAGATCAGTGACATGAATTGGACCTTAATGTCCTCATTTATAAAGTACGACATATATTTTGCCCTTCCTACTCCATAAAATTATGATGATGGTTGAGGTAGATGCTAAATATGGAAATTCCTACACTACATAGTATAGTAGTAATAAAATGTAAGCAGTTTCTGGACTGAGCTTTGCAGGAAAGAAATATGATCTTGGTGGAATATTCAGTTTGCATAGCATACAAAAGTGTTTAGTTCATGGAAGCCACAGTACAAGTTCTTAAACCTCTGACCCAAGGATAAAGGTCCCAGTGTTAATGACATACTGTGGTATAGCCAGAGAGTCAACAGGGCACAGTGGTAAGAAGCTCAAATGTGTGGTGGTAGATTATACTATTTTCTATTTCTGTGTAACGAGTTTCTCCACTCTTAATGGCTTAAAACAATATGCCTGTATTGTCTCAGTTTCTCTTACTCAGGACCCAGAGGGACTTCGCTGGGTAGTTCTGGCTGGAGTTTGTCCAGGAATTTGCAGTCAATCTGCTGGCTCAGGCTGCCATGATCATCTAAGGCTTCATGGAAGATGGAAGTCAATTTTGAAGACAGCTTCCTGACACAAGCTGTACACAGGAGGCCCTACTTTCTTATCACATGAGCCCTCCATAGGCCTGCTTTATGAGAGTGCTCACAACATGCCTGCTGAATTCCTCCAGAGTAAGGTTTCTAAGAGAAACCCTAGCAGAAAACTCACGGATTTTATGACATAGCCCTGGAAGCTGCATGGCTTCTTTCTGCAGAATCCTGTGGGCTTGCACTGGGCAGCCTATTCCCGCTGGAGGGGTGTGTTGGCTGTGAACACCAGGTATGGTGCACTGTTGGGGCAGCCACCACAAACAGACAGTGTGTAAATAAGGGAAGAGGAAGCTAGTGAAGGGCAGAGAAAGACGGAAAGCAAATGTGGTACCATATAAGGGACCGCTGCAGTGGGCGCCAATCTCCTGCCAAGTGTTATATAGCACATGGCAAAAATAAAGAGCAGGGGCCAAAATGGTGGGAACAGGGCACTGGGTGAACAGATATTCATGGGAAACAAAAAGCCATGAGGCGGCACTCAGAACCTTGTATTTAATGATCACATTTTCATGGAGGAAAATGGTGAGGGGATTGAAGCTGGATGTGCTAGACAAGTGGTTAGGCAGGCAAGGCTTGTAAAAGAGGGAACAAATCATTCTTGCAAAAGGGACAGGACAGCCAGATTCAGGTTGTGGTTAATGAGTAACCTGCTTTGTAGCCAGTTCTGGGAAGGAGTTTTCTCTGGAGTCACACAGGCCTCAGCAGAGATGTTATCACATATCTCAGCTCCACAGTCTCATGGCCTGCTTATCTGGGCTCCACTGTGGCCACTGGAAAAGATCAATGCTAGCCCAATGCCACCCATTTGCTATCATGAAGACATGTACACAGGCTTGGCTAGACTCATTAATTACACTAGAAGCCAATTTAGGGAAGTCACCCCTTTATGGCCTGTGCTGCTTGCTAGTAAGTTCAATCACATTTGGGGCTGGGGGAGGGTGATGAGGTGCTTCTCCACAGTACTACTGTGATGTGATGGGTCACAGGGAAAATCTACACACAGAGAAAGGAGTAGGCTAAGTGCAAGCAAGCGGCAAGGTGAAGCAGGTGAATTTTCCATTCTCTTTGCATCTTCCGTCTTTTAGCACTTCTTTTCCCTTTCGGCTCTTTTTCTTGTGAACCACACTCAATAGAAAGCCATAAGTCTGGGAACTGGCTTCACCTGCTGTGAACCAATTTTTTCTCCAGCACCCTGACACCACCACAGGGACTCTTGGAAAACAGAGCATGAGTGGCAGAAGCACTCACATACACAGCTGGCAAGAGATAGGACTTAACTTGGGGCTCGTCTTCTGCCAGAGGCCTTGCTCATCCCTGCATATCATGTTTTCTAGGACCAAGAAAACAGAGGGATCCTAACTTGTGGCACCTTCACCAGGCTAAGCTTACAAGACCACTCCTAGGGGTCGGAGTTCTCCTGATTCAATGAGACATTACAGTTTCTTGGTCATTCTTACTACCTGCATTCTTCTTCTTGAATATTTCTGCCTCATTGGCTCTACATAATCTCTCATATCTCAGCCTCATGCATCTTCATTTATCTCCCCCCACTGTTATTTGTCTCTCTTAACAGGGCCGTTTATCCCCATGAAGCATCCTGAGAGACAAGGATTGAAGGATGCTGTTGCTAATTCATGGAGTGCCAAAGACCCTCTGTGGGCAATCATAGCTGTGGAGACATCTCTTCCTCTGACCTAAGTAAAAGTGTCATGCCATGATAGGGGAGGTGAATTTTATACTGCTTTTGCCATGGGGAAAGGAGCTTAGATAGGGAAATGTTCAGAGGGACAGGCAGGTAATTCAGTTCCACAGCTTTATTGCTAAATTGAGATGGTTAGACCCGTGAAAGACATCATTCTGACTTGACTTGATGTGCTCATACCACAGGGTTCTCTCCCTTTTATAGCAAAGGAGGAGTAAGAGGAGTTCAGAAACATATTTGGATAGTCAGTGAGACCCAGAACTCCAAGAATCACATCTAGGGCTCTGCAGAAGGATTTCTCTCCTCTCTATCTCTGTCTCTCTCTTTCTGCCTCCCTTCACCCCCCCTCTCTCTCTGTTTCTCAAGCACACACATGCACACACGTCCCTAACGTTATTTATTTCTGGTCAGCCTATTTTAGTTTGTCTGCAATTCCTGGCACCTCTGTTGTTTAGGAAGCTCTGACCTCCTGCCACAGAAGGCAGCATAGGACTTTCTTTCCTGAGAGATTAGCTGATTTCATGTTTGGTGTGGCATATGAAAGAAATAAAAGAGCTTTATGTATGAGCTGTTGTAAGGGGTTTATTGGGGTATCAGTGATTCATCCATTTCTTTATCTGAGCATTAGGTAAGTTGACATCATAAACTAACCCAGGAAGTATCTTAGTGTTGGAAGAGTGAAAATGTTTAAAACAAAAATACCTTGTGGACAACCTAGCTAAATTTTCACAAATCACTAACCCTCTGGGATATTCAGGTCAGTTTGCTTTTCTTTTACTATTTACACTGGGGCTAAAGTACATTACAAAAACAATTAAATTAATGTCTAGACAAGTTAGAATGCAGAACATTTGGGGGGCTCTGACTCCTACTGATATGAAAGAGGGCCTTTTCAGAAACCACCACACGGGCTGCCCAGAGAGCTGGTGAATTCGCCATTCTCAGAGATTTTTAAAGAATTGTGCAGAACCCAATAACTTTTATCTACTAGTCAGCTTTCTGTCACTGTAATGGAATACCTGAGACAAGTAACTTATAAAGAGGAAAGGGTTATTTTGGCTCATAGTTCTGCAAGCTCCCATCTCCATAGCCGTGTGCTTCTGGTGAGGCAAATATCAGAATGGGAGCATGAGACACAACAAGCCACATGCCTCCTGACCTAGAATGCAAAGACAGGAAGAAGAAGATGCTGGTGTCCCTTTCAGGACATAACCCCAATGACCTTAGTACCTCCTACCAGGCACTCCCACCCAAAGACACTATCACCTCCAATTAGTGCTCCTTTGGGGATCCCACCTTTAATGCTAGTACACATTCAGAAGCCAAGCTGTCGTGCTTCCTGCTGCAAGGTTCTGTCTGTAGCACCATGATTGCTAAGCAGCCTACCAAGGAAAACCCTTTCTTGAGGTTTCATCCTCCTTCCCTTGCCCCCTCCCTGTATGTAGGAGTCATTGCAGTGCAGTCACTGTTTAGAATTAGACAGATCTTGCTCTGAGCCATTTATGCAGATTTTTGACAAATGAGAATGACACCCTTCGTCACTTGAGGGATGTTGAGTTGTGTTGAGTATCAGCAGGCTGGCTTCACAGAGTTTTAATTGGATGCAGGAACTCTGCTAGAAGGACACTTGGGGAAGGGGTTAACTTACAGTGCTACTCCTTGAAAAGTCAGTGCTCACCAGATGCAGACTCTTCACTTCCATCACTCAAGCCACACAGGTCTGCATTCTGAGAGGCTGCTGGACACGGTGTGATGCTGCTGGCTGGGGAGGGGCCTGGCAGGGAGCAAGCTTAGGGATTTTTTGCCCCAACCCAACTGGGCATGATATCTGGGGCTGAGGTGAGGCTCAGGTGATTTTTGGAGATCTACTTCCTGCCCCCTCATCTCAGGGTAATCAACTCTGGGCCCTCCTTGAGCTTGGAGCCTTTCTGCAAGTTCTGCAGCCGAGGACTACACATCACCTGCTTGCAGGAAACATCCGTCCCTGTCTGGGAGACTGTAAGGGCAGATAGTAGGTGGACAGCTCATACACTCAGCCTGGAGGGTTGAAGGAAAGGCAAAAGGGCCACACCTAGCTATCTACAGGCTCCATGCTTATCAAAAGAAGGGCCTCTTGCTGATGAGATTGTACTTTTTCTGTTTCCCAAGAACAAGGTCCACCTGCTGTATTGTATTTAAGAGGCCAGATCTCCCTTCTTGTCTTCCAGAGGTTGCAGCAGCCAGATGTCCTGATGAAAGAGGAAGGAAGAGAAAGGGTACACAGAAGGGCTGATCCTTGACCAGCAAGAGCACAGGCTGGGCTGGAGTGTGTCCAAATCAGCTCTCAAGCACAAGGCCTCCCCCTGCTGCCATGCCTGGTCAAGGAACTATGGGCCAGAAGTGGGTGAGTTAATTTTCTCTTTGTTGCCAAAGCCACTAAGACTGGTACTTGTGTCTGTTCTGACTGGAGGATGGCCCTCATTCTATTCCTTGAAGTGTTCTCCCTTGTGTAAGGGCCAACTTTGATATCCAACATCACAAGCCTTGCTTCCACGCAGCAGATGAAATGCAGATTTTCCCCCTTTCTTTGAGGCACAGTGAGGGAGCAGGATTTATTCTTCATAGATCATCACAGCTTCCTCAGGTACAATCTTATATGAACTTGTCAGGGTTTATGTGAGCAAATAAATGTACACATGCTGATAGAAATACCTCTTCACGAGAGGCATGGACTCTGGTTTCAAATAGGTTCTTCCAGACACTGGTTTGATATGATCTTTCTTTGCCTGTGCCTCTGGTTGTTCACCTATGAAGTGGGTTTACTAACGAAACAAACTGTAGTACATTGTGAAAATTAAGGGAGTTAGCATGGACAAAGCTGTTAGGATGGTGCATAACAAATGTTTTTATAATCATATTTGTTAACTATTATAATTCTATGACTGCCTCTTTCTTTTCTTCATATTCATGAGCTTCAATAACAGAGACTGTCAGAATCTCAACAGCCAGGAAAGGGTCTTTGAATTTCCTGGTACTTGTGTATTTGTGCTTCTGCCCCATTGCTACATTTCAGTGTTCAGTGGTAGAGGTGGGGTGAAGACCTCCCCTGTATTTGATCTCCTCTTCACTCTTTTTTTTTTTTTTTTTTGGTACTAGGAATCAAACTCAGGAGTTCACACTTGTTGGGCATGTGCCATGCACTGAGCTATATCCCTGGCCCTCCTCTTCATCCTTTGATCACCTTCCCCCTCTCTCACATGAAGGGTGCAAGTAGGCACTATACAGCGCAGGCACCCTATGTTCACTGAGTCCTCTGATATGCAGGGGGAAGAGTGAGTAGAATATGTGAAATGGAAGCCTCATCTCTTACCCTATGATAAAGTTTGAGTTGATCCAGTGAGGGGAGTACATGCTGAGATTTCCCTTGTGGATGCCTGAAATTGTAGAATACTGAATTCTATGTATAATATATTTTCCTATACACACATATATATGGTAAAATTTAATTTACAAATTAGGCATGGTAAGGGAATAGCAATCATTAATAATTAGATAGAAAAATTGTAACAATATGCTGTAATATATGTTATATGAATATTGCCTCACACACAAAAATATCTTATTGTATGGTGGACCTTAGCAACTCCAACATGCAATATTTTCCTTTCTTTATGAAGTCAATAACTTCCATCTTTCCCATAAAGGAAGCAACTTATGGCTTCTGATTGGCATATTGCACTTGCCAGCATCACTATCCTGGTGCTTTGGGATCATTATTAAGTATAATAGGGTCACTTGGACACAAGCGTGGGAGTTCTGTGATGATCATCTTGGACTGAGGGTGGTTGTCCAGTGCCTAAAGGAGCCTGGTGCAGGTGGCAGATACCCTGCACTGGAAATACAGAGATGACTGAACCCCAAGTGGGGTGATGGCACAAGATTTCACGGCACTACTCAGAATAAAATTTATGAATTGTCTATTTTTGGAATTTTTTCACTTAATATGTTGAGACTGAAGTTTACCACATGTAATTGAAATCATGGAGAACAAAAGCACATGTAATGGGGGAATCACTGTACAGAGATTTGTTATAGAGAGAATACGATCATATCAATTTATATATGCATGTACAAAAGCTCCTCTCTTTTTAGACTGGATAGCATGTACATCCAATATGATATTTACACACAATGCATCCCTGTAAATTTATATTTCATTTGATTGTATCCACTTGCCTCTTACCACATACAGTGTGCTTATTATTTTTGCACTTGAAAGACATTATGAAATTGATAGTGACCATAAAATACCTTAAAAGTGGGACAAACATAACTTAGAGCTGATATATTTATGCCCAGAGACATTTGTTATTTGAAGTTCCCTTCTGTGTGCATCCGTAACCTGTATTAATACATAAATGAGGCTTAGCTCTAAATAACAACACTGATTTTGCTGACCAGTAGAATCAGGAGTCTCATTGTGAAGCACAGGAGCTGGTATGAGAGACAAGGTCTGCACACATGTTTGTGCCCTGCATGAGAACACTTTCCTGAGTGGAGAGGAGGAGCCTAAATCCATTTGTTTTCTGCTTGGCTGACTGTGTGATCTAGCCAGGCCCACATTAGCCACAGGAAATGGCATCTGCCCAGAAAGGGTCCTGTTCCTATGTGACATGTTTTCCTCTTTCTCATTAAGTGCCAAACACAGCCCTTGGAGAGTGTGAGTTCAAGACTTGCCAACTTGATAATTAACACTGTGAACTCAGGGAAGCCAATCTTCTGGAAGGCACGTCCTTATCTCTTTCTTATGTTACAGAGATGTTATAAGAAATGAGAAAAGATATATGCCAAAGAAGATATGCTATGAACTCCTAAATCTGTAAGTACTGGGAATACAAAGTCTCTCTCATGGTACACAGGACTGTTCACTTGATTGGCTAGTGGTTATCTCAGGTTCAGCCTGTCCAAAACTGGAATTCACCTCTTCTTTCTCACTTTGCTATATTCCCTATATCATGATGGAAATCACATTTACCAGGTGGCTCAATTGAGAAATGGGAGAGTCTGTCACCAAGAGCCATCACTTCTTTCTCCCCAGTGTTTCTTCTATCTAATTGCCACTGTTTGGCACAATTTCTCATCTTTTTGCAAAAATGATAATGAGAATGATACTGATATTTATTTATGTAAGAGTTACTTATTAAGTGCCCATTACTGTGTGCCAATCAATGTTTTCACTCTAGAGATAGTCAACACTATAGGTTATTAAGAAAATCCAAGTTAAAACCAGGATGGAATATAACTATATACGTAGTACTTTGCCTAGAATGAAGAACAACGTGATAATTCCAAGTGCTGACAAGGATATAGAACAATCGGAATTCTATGACATTTTAAGTGGGAATGTTGGGCAGTACAGTCACTACAGAAAAGAGTTTGGCTGTTTGTAAACTTAAATACATATTTATCATGCAACCCAGCAATCCCACTGATAGGTATTTGCCTGAGTTTAGAGAAAGTTATAGTCTCATAAAACCTGTGTGTGAATATTTATAATAGCTTTATCCATCACCTTCAAAAACTTGGAAACAATTCAAATGTCCTTAGCTAGGGAATGAATAAACTGTGTTACAGCCACCTACAGCTATGACAATAGAAAAGAAGAAACGATTGATACCTGCAACAATATGGATGAATCTCAGATGCATTATGCTAAATGAAAAAAGTCAGACTCAGAAAGCCTGTGACCATATGATTTCATTTATAAAACATTCTGCAAAAAGAAAGACCATCAGGATAGGAAGCAGATAAGCAGCCCGCAGGGGCTGGGGTTAGGGGAGGGGTTGATGCAAAAGGACCTAGAACACTGAGTCAAGTGTATCTGATGTAGCACTAATTTCTTAGAGCCTGATTATCCACTCTCTAGTTTCTGCTCTCCTCACATCTGGAATCCTGCCTCCCTCAGGCTGCTAGAGCGACCTTTCCAAATACAAACCTGAGCCTGGCACTCTGATATTAAAGATTCTCACAATGCTTCCTATTACTTTCAGTATCTGGCACATCAATAGATACTAGTCTGTGCCTTAGCGTTTAGGGCACAAGGCCCTTGCCAAACTCTCTGACATTTCCGCCTCTCTTCCACATGTGCTCTTGTCTTTAGCTCTTCCTACATACTTGAGACTTACGCTATTTAGCACCTCTGAGAGGGCCCACTTGGTCTTCCATCTCCTTGCATGTCTGTCCTATATTTCCTAGTCTAAGTAACTCCTACACTTTCTCAAAAGCCAGCTCTGGTTGTGGATGTAGCTCTTGCTCACACAGCATGCACAAGGCTCAGGGTTCCATCCCCAACACTGAGGGCTTGAGGAAAGCAAGCTGGGGCCTCATGGACCCAAAGGCCATCTTGTTTTGACTGCACATGCTTCTTTCTTGGAAGGTACACTTCATATTACGGGCTGGCAACCACGGAATATCCCTGCCAGGAAGGCAAGTTGCTGAGACAGAGACCCGGCACGATATCCTTACCCTTGGCACAACCTTGGGCACAGGGCACACACCCAATAAGTATGTTTTTAAAAGAATTTCTCCCTAATGAGAAACTAAAATTGCTATCTTAGAGTTAAGTTTCTTTCATCTCAGTTTGTAAACCACATGAAAGTGGTTTATTTTTTTCGGATGCATTTTGATTTACCTTTTTTTTTCTTGTATTCTAATGGTTTAGGAATAAGATTAGAGGGGAAAGGGATGATCACATGGTGTAGAGCTCACATACTTTTCTGAGAGATCATCTAGTTCTTATCTCAGTTGTGTTAGTTTTGGGTGGGAAAGACTAATGCTAGTGATGCAGATAAACATAAAAAAATTCCTGCTGATTGGAAAATAGACCCGATCAAGGAATCCTTCACTTGCTGTGAAGTGTATGGTGTGAACCTAAATGAGCAAACGGTGTGTGTGTGCCTGTGAAGTAATTAGGCAAGGTGGTCAGTCATCTGTGTCTTGACACGGGCCGGCTAGTGTCTGGAGGACTGTTTTGTGGTTAACAAGGAGGAGGTCTGTAGCTCTGGGAGACCTGATTCCAGCAGCTGTAATAACTATTAGGTGGACTTTGGCTCTGCTAGTGTTTAGGAGGTCTGGAGAGACATGCCAGTGATTCTAAACAGTTCTTTGTAATTCCCTTAACTACCCTTGGCTGACCTAGTTATTAAGAAATCTTAATTCCCCAGTCTTGTTAGTGAAACAATCACTCTTGCTTCACATGTAAACATATATATGTGCTTTCATCGTTGTCCCTTGTGGTCCTAAGTTTTATTTAACAAGAATGGATCTTTAAACTTGGAGGGCGTTTTGATATTCTCAGAGTCAACATCCATTCCTAATATTACAAATACAATCTCACAGAGCCTGCCTCTCTAGGAGGTGGGAGGAACTGGGGAAGGAGCCTCAGGGAAGCCCGAGGCAGCCTATGAAAATTGTTGCCCCTCCTTGTCCTAGCTGGGGGTCCTGCTGAAGCCCCATCCTCTTCAATATCCGTGGACTCCTAGGATGAGCTCTCCTGACTGCCATGTTGAAAATGTCAGCCCCAGATGGTCTGGTGGTTACATTTTCTCAAAACAGTTGGGAGCCTCTGCCAACTTCTCTAAGAAATGGAAAAGATAATTTTTTAAAATGCTGATTAACAGAGCAAAATGTACTTGAGCTGGTAACAGATTTTTTTTTCCTCCTCCCTCCATCTACTTGCTGCAAAACAATCTATGGTGATTTTAAACTTGGGGAAGAAACAACCTATGGCTTCATTCAGTGGTGATACCTTGGAGGAAAGTAGGTAAGTGGCGGCCAAAGAGAGAGTCACAGAGGTTCGGAGCCTCTCCCCCTAGTTTTCCCTGATGCCCATTGAGTCTCTTGGGGTCACCCTGCTGGCACTCAAGATGCCAACTCAAGATTCTTGTGTGGCTCAGCACCTGGTGAGTCTGCCAGGAACCTCTTTTTGCATCACAAATGTGATAACCGGGGGAACTGTAAACACCTTTGTTATTTTTGTTCCAGGTATTCTGCCTCATTTTAGCTTCCTGATAAGCTTGAGGAGGTCTGAACCAACTTTCTAGGTCACCCTGCTGCAGGGGAGGCAGTCTGCTCTTGTTTACTTGAGGTAATCAAAAACTTGAACACTAAGTGGATAATTGACTACAAGATATTTTCTTTGATCCTATCTGGATGCTTGTGTTTCTGATGATGGTGGTGTTGAGATTCCAGCCCCTGTTCTGAGATGAGAAGAATTTTATCATCCACCCATCACGACTCTGTATGTCTCTCTGATAGTCCCAGAAAGGGGAGCTTAAAAGCCTTCATCCCTGACCTCGCTGCATAATTTTAATTTTAATGAGACACATCAAATATGCATCAAAAACAAGAGAATGGATATAGGAAGGAACTCAATAAAGACCCCTCAACTCCTCCTGGATTTCACTCTGTAGAAATGCACCATGGCTGTGTTTGGGATTCTGATCCAGCAAGATGCTTAATGGAAACCAAGGGAAGTTGGTGTTTCTTCTTTGTGATGGTGAATAGTGATTTACCAACTTGACTTGAGCAAGAACCACCTATCAGATTAGCAAAGCTTCTGAGTGGGTGCATCTGTGGATGACTGACATGTAGGTCACAAACTAAGAAGGTAGAGTGGATTAACGGTCATCTTGTAACACTCTGCTGAACTGAGTCAGTGTGATGCCGGGTGTGGAAGGCCCACCCGAGGATTGTTGTCAACAGCATAAAAAGAGAACTGGAGGGCAAGATGATGCGCTGGTTGATTCTCCTGGAGAAGCTTGTCACTCTGGCTTTGCTTACATGGACTCAGCTGTTCTCATCATTGGAGAAGCTCAGCTCTTCACGGCAGCTCTTTTTGGGGGAGCTCTAGTCTTTACCTTGAATGTTGTTTCCTGGTTCCAGTGCAGATCCCTCAATTTGGTAGTACAGATCCTTCACCCTGCTGGCACAGACCTACTAGCATTCATCACCGTCCTTTGGGCCTCCCCATTGCAGACCATTGATACAGACTTGTCTGAGACATTGCCATGAGCTCTAGGCTTCCAGCTGGTCTTGTGGAGGCCATTGCCATGTGTGGTAGGTCTTCAGCCAGACTCCTGTAGGACATTTCCATGGGATCCAGGCCCTCAGCTGGATTCTTGGAGTCTCTACTGCATGGAAAGATCTCCCACATTCTTTTGCATTTGACTCTTCGGGTGAATATTATATAATAATCCTATAAATTACGTACCCTGTAGTAAGTCTGTTCCCTTGAAAGCCCTTACTACAATAGGAGGGAAGACCCAGCCCAGAGTTGGATGGCACCAACCAAGAGACTGCTTAGGCCTGGGCAGAATAAAAAGGGGAAAAAGAAGGAAGTATTACTTTTCTTCTGACAAGCTTTGGTCTTCTCCATTGCCTTTGGACATTTGTCTGCAGTTCCCTCAGGCTTCTAGCACAGACTTTTCAGTCTTCCGACCCTAACACTTGACACGGATTCACTGGACTCTGCAGTGAGCCCCAGGCCTTACACCTTTGACTGGATTCTCTGCTCTCCACCATGCAGATGGCTGCTTTTCCTTCGTTCTTCCACCCCTGTCTAATTCTGTGAACAGCCACTGTAAGCCTACCTTATATAATCACATATATGTCAAATCTATTCCGCAAGTGAACCCTGACAGATACATTCCCCTTGAAGCCTTCTGAATTTGTATCTCCGGGCCAGAGCTGCTCAGCATCAACAAAAAGCCAGATCTACAGGGCTCTGCAAATCTCTTGTTTTAGCTTACATGATGAGAGGACACTGCAGGTGGCATTTCTGCCTAGTGCAGTGGACATGGACACAGCTTGTTCTCAGTTTTCCTGAGGGTCTACTGCCCAGGCACTCTCTAGTTTCAAGGGTTTTTTTGTCCTATTGTTCTGCCCCATGTTGCCTATGTAAGAGGCCAGTGATATTCATTGCTGGTATGTCTCTATGAGCATCCTTGTGTCTTTGTTGCGTTTATTCTGAAGTTGTTAGCCCACAGGAGAGAAGTATGTTGGTTTGTCCAAGTATAGATTTCTGTCCCTTACCTTGCTTTCTGGGCGTCCCTTTCCCTTTCTTTCCTGGGGAGCTCAGGTGGCCTCACTGTATTGGGCCTCGTACACGCAGAGCTATTGCTGTTCTGCCCACTTGTGATCTTCCAGCAGTTGCTGGCAGGGAGTACAGGATGACCCTGAACTCTGAATTGCTCCAGTAATTTTTCTCAAATCTCCATTCTGACCTGCAGGTACTAGGGGTAGTTGAAGCTGCATGAGCTTTTTCAGGGTATTGAAGCAGTAAGTGTCTCAGGGGACCTGGATTTGTGTTAATCCCAAGACCTTCGCAGTCATCTTTCCCTTTCTTGTATTTATGCTCAGCTCACTACACTCATTAGCATTTTTTACATGTCTCTTCCCTAAATCTTTCTACATTATGGCTGTAACTAACATGGATATTTGGAAGAAAGCATATTTACAGGTTCATTCCTTCAGTCTTTAAAGCTGCAGTTTCTCAAATAGTACTTTTATCCTCTTCCTGAAGATATGTCTAGCATATTTTGTTCAAAGGCACATGAATCAAAAGCAGGTATGATCTTTGCCTTCAAGAAACTTTCAAACACGCAGCAATTTGGTTCCTCGGTATAAACCCACGAAAAATGAAAATGTACGTCCAAATAAAAACTTGTATAGAATGTTCATAGCAACAATATTCATAATAAATCCCAAATGAAAGCAACCTAAATTTCCATTTACTGTTTAATGGGTAAATAAAGAGCACAATGGAATATTATTTAGTCATAAAAATAAGTGATGTGCTGATACATATTGCAAGATAGATGAACTTTGAAAATATCAGGCTAAGAGAAGCCAGACACAAGAGAGCACATAACATATGGTTCTATTTACATAAAAAATTCAAAGTGTGAAAATAGATAATTGGGGCTGAGGAAGGGAGTGCCTGGTAACAAATAGGAAGTGACTCAATAGTACGAGTGTTTCTCGGGAGTGATGAATTATTCTGAAATTGATGATGGTAATGGGAACACCTGAAAACTATTGAACTGGATACTCATTTAATGAGGGAATTTTATAGCATGTGGGTTGTGTGTCAATTTAGAAGGAGAGAAAAATGTTTAAACACAAGTCAACATAAACTTTTCAAAGTAAAATCCAAGGTATGTCTGCATGGTCATTCCTCCCTGGAGCCCCCACACAGAGATTTTTATCTCTCGAAGGATGTGATCAAGCGAAGTGGCCAGAGAGAAGCTTCTCCCACCCCCACAGTGCTGCAGAGCAAGCAGGTTTTGGGGCTTAACCAGAAACAAAGGGGAGGCTGGGCGCTGGAGCAAGCCTCTCTCATGACATTTACTACTTCTTACATAATGAGCAAAGAGATTTTTATCCCCAGGTTCCTTTGTGCAAAAATAGCACTAATGCTGCAATATTCTATCTTCTGGGTTGCCCGCACTCTATTTCTCTGATGAGCTGGAAAAAGAGATGGAGATAGCATATTGGAGAGATGTGGAGGAGGAGGACTAGCTCTTGCCAGAACCTGGGAATCATCTCTGCTACTTCCCTTCCTGTGTTCTCCCAAATTAAATCCATTGCTGTGTTCTGTGATCAACCACCGGAATATCTCTGCTTCTGCCCATCCCTGCTACTGACCCTGCATCCGAGCTCCTCTTCCCGTCTGTCATCATCAGGAACATTGTTCTCGTCATCTTCCCGAATTTCCACTAAAACTTCCTGAGCTGGCTCTCCTGTATCATCCAATCCCCACCTCACCACCACCTCATCTAATTCAGTATTCCAACCTGCAATCAGAGAGGATCTTTCAAAATGCAGCTCCGACCTTGAACTGCTCATTTTAAGAACATATCCCTTCTTGCTGAGATCTTGTAGATAATGTCTCAAATGTCCTCATGGCTTAGATGCTACCAACCTTTGATCCCTGCTCTGCTGGCACCATCTCCTCTTCCAGACCAACAACTGACCCTCTGAGCCCCTTGCAGCCCCCAGACTGTCCTGCACAAATTCTGCCCTGCCCCTCTCCCTCCTCATCCTTCCCCTAAGAAATTTGGATTTGTTCTTCAGATTTCAACTTGAATGTCACTTTCCCAGCAAACCCTCTGTGTGCCTGCCTAACGTCTCATCACGTGAGCTCTACTCCCAGGACTTCCCCTCCATAGCTTTGGCGTACTCATCCCAGATATAATTAATGGTTCATTTAATATCTGTCTCCATGACTGGACAGCAAGCTTCTAGAGAAATGATTCTGTGTTGGTCTTATTTTCCAATGTACTCCATAAGCTTGGCTCAGCCAGGCTGAATAGTTTATACTCAATCATTATTAGAAACTGAAGGAAAAAGAAAGAAACAGAAGGAAAAATTGAAATCCCAGGAGAGGAAGGGAGGAAGAAGAGGCACATGCCAGAGGTCAGCCAGGATGCTGAGTCTGCTGAGAGACCCCTCTGCAGAGCGAGGACATCCTTGTCCACCCCCTCTTGCTGAGCACAGGCCTGATCCCTCTGAGTGAGTTCAGCCAGGGACAAGGAGAGGGGCTGAAAAGTGGAGAGGCTGAGGCAGCAAGTGAGGCAGAAGGCTTTGAATATGCCTGTCATGTCCAGTGTGATCTAGCAGTGTCAAGAATGTGGCAAGAGGACACTGCGAGAGGAGTGGGCAGAGCTTTGGAAGGCCCTGTCACTTCAAGGTGTCCCTGGAACCTAATGAGATTGGGAGGATATTACCATCAACTCTGGGAGGAAGATGCCCTGGGTTGATGTTCTCCTCTGTGGAAAATGCTATCTGTTCCTCCTTAACATATCCATACTGGGGCCATCCTTAGTGACAGAGGTTGGACTTCTTGAGGTCATGGATTTGTTTCAGAGCCACCTCTGCTGTGGGAGGGAGTCAAGGTGTTCACCCATTTCCCAGAGCACCAACCTCTGGGCCAGCTGGTCATGGATCTGCCCTGCCTTATGCATCCTCTGAAAAGAAAACCAGGTGTCTTCCCTGGGACCATTAGTGCCACACAGCCAGGGTCAGAGAGACACATGTTGAAATTTTAGTGCTGCCACTAACTGGCTGAGTGAACTTGGGCAGTTTTTATTAACTTCCAGAACTCGAAATCCTCATTTGCAAATTGGGTACAAAATAATGCCTACCTTATAAGGTTACCATAAGAATGCAATGGAACCCTACATACTTGGAAGGAAAATTCATTACATATTTGATGTTTTGTTAGACGTTTGTCCTAGTGCCCCTCTACCCTTCCTGCAAAGCTTGCCTTATTAGTAATATATGAACCAACTTCCTTCCAGCTCTACTTTAAGCAAATTTTCTCCTACTGGCTTCAGGTGAGTGTGGAGAACAGATGGTCGTCGTCCTCCTGATGGTGCCTTGGGGGACGGATGTTAAAGGGGTCAAGGGCTTGTAGTTTGTCACTGCACAGAGCATTGGCCTTTTCCTTAAGCTGCAGGTTGTCTTGCTTTCTCTAGCCAATTTCTGGCAGATAAGGAAGGTTGCTAGGGAGAAGTATGAACTTGGGTCAAGAATCTCAGCATTGCTATTTACTAACCCTGGAACCTCGGACAAGCCAGTTAATTTCTCAGATTTTCACTTTTCTCATTTATAAAATCAATATTCTAGTACAAACCGTTCCTCTCAATTGTCCTGGAGATCAGGCAAAAAACACGTATCTAAAGGCTTGCTACAGAACCTGAAATGCAGCACTCACAGTAAAGCTCTGTGGAGGTTAATTTTGCGTGTCATCTTTACCGGGCTGAAGAGCACTGAGAGAGCTGGTGAAACATTTTTCTTGGGTGTGCCTGTGAGGTGTTTCCAAAAGAGATTAGCATTTGAGTCAGCAGCCTGAGTGGAGGCCTGAACTCACCGATGTGAGTGGGGATTGTGCCACAATGAATTGTGAATTCAAGCAGAGCAGACAGGAGGCAGAAGGGTGATTCCCTGCCTCTGCTGGAGTGGAAGAGCCACCTCATGCCCTGGGATAGGCAAGCTCCAGGTTCTCCAGCATCCTGGACTCATACCAGCGCCCTTCCCCCCATATTGCCCACTCACTTGATGCTCACAGTGCTATATTCACCTGATTTTCAGGCCTTTGGACTTAGACTGAGATTTCCTGGTTCTCCAGTTAGCAGATGGCATACTATGAAACTTCTAGATTGCCATGATTTTGGCTGCCAGGTCCCACGGCATATTGTGCATTTCCCTCTCTCACTCCGTATATATCCCTGCCCTCCCATTGGCCCTTTCTTTCCGGAGAAACTTGAGTAATGCCAACAGTTCCTTAAATTTGAATCTGACCGTGACTGTCAAAGTAAATCCACTTCCAGGTTGGGAAAACACATTTCAAGACACATATTCTGCGAGTTGAGGTCCAGCAATGCTGCAGACAGGCACCTTTCATTGCATGTATTTATTTATTCATTATTTTTATTTATTTTATGGAAAAAAACTTAAACTTTCATAACAAAATAATAGGAGAATAACAATAGCCAATACACTACATGTTGTTACTTTTAAAAGTAGTTGCTAAGGGTATAAGATATGGGCAGGTATAAACATTTCTCCAACTGATATTAGCACAAACCTTCCTTTTTAATGAACTAAGAGACACTAATATTATAACTGACTTGCATTTTTTCTCTTTTCCCTACTGCGCTTTCCCCTTACAGCCACCCCTCACACCGTCAAATGGTAAAAGCTAAGTTCCTTTTTACCATTTGAACCATTTCTTCCCATGTCACAATATCTAATGTACATTTTAGACCTATTTACCCTTTCTGTTTCTCACCCCAGGGAGACAATCTGGTGTCTGCACATGGAATCCCATTTATTTCACTTATGAGTATGTTCTCAAGTTGCATACGTTTACCTATAAAAGTCTCAAGTTTATGTAACTCTCCCCAGTACAAGAACCAGCTCTCCTTATTGGTTCCAACTTGTTTAGCATCTTTCTAAAGGTTGTCTTTACTTATCATGACATAATTGTTTGAATTCTTTTTAGGTGTCCACTGTCTCTCTTAAATGATCTCTCCAACTCTTAGCTCCTAATACTACATGAATGGTCTTTTCAGATCTGATTATGCCCCTCTTAGGTTTAAAATTTTTCATCGGCTCCTGCTCACTCTCAGTAATGACTTTTGCAGCCCCATTTCAGGACTTGTATCCAGATTATATAAAGAACTCTCAAAACTCAACAATACGAACAAACAGTAGAAAAATAGACACAAGAGTCGAATGGACACTTCTTGAAGAAGATAGCACAAGAAAAGATGTTCAGCATTGTTAATCAACAGGAAAATGCAAATTAATACTACAATCAAGTTTCACCAATTATTAGGATGGGAAAAAAGACAAAGATTGATCATATTCAGTGTTGGCAAAGATGTAGAACAATCAAAACTCTGGTACATTGCTGCTGGAGATGATAAAATGGTACAACTACTTTGAAAAATAGCTTGCTGATTTTTTAAGAAAAAAACTATGTCTACCATAAAATCCAACCATTCCACTCCAGACATGTACTTACTCAAGTGAAAAGAATGCATATATTTATACAAAGACTTATGCTCGAATACTCATGTACAGCTTTCTTTGTAGTAGTGAAGAACTAGAAACAGCATCAAATATCCATCGTTTGGGAAATGAACAAACTATTAGATTCACACAATGGATTATGACTAGTAATAAAAATGCTGTAATTATTGATACATGCAACAATGTGGGAATCTCAAGTAATCATGCTGATGAAAGATGGCAGACAGAAAGAATATGAACTATATTACCCCATTTATATAGAATCGTAGAAATATCAGGTAACGTATAGTGACAAGAAGCAGGCAGTAGTTTGGGTGCCAAAGAGATAATAAAGAAAAACAGAAAACTGGGCCCATGAATGTGCTCATTATTCCGATGTGACGCTACCTCCATAGGTAGATGTGTCAAAATATATCAAAATACAGGCAGTAAATATGCTGATTTTTTTTTTTAAATCTGGAAGCTATATCCCTTAAGGAAAATCCACTTCTTCAGTGGATTTCCAATGGAAAAAGTTAAAAACAAAAAGCAAAGATGTATTTAAGAAACTGAAAGAATAACAACAGTAAACTCAAAGGAGGCTCTTGGCCTGTGAAGGACAATAGATTCCTGTCAGAAGTGAGGGCAGCTTTTGGATGGGTGTGGCTGTAGAGAGGATTCATCTCCCTGCAGAGTGTGCAGATGCTTCACCCATAGAATCAGCAGGCCTGGCCAAACGGCCGCTCCAGGGTGACCCATGGGGGGCTTTTCATGGAAAATTAGGTTCGCTGGTGACATTACTACAAGCATTAATACCTGGGATGCTATTTTCTTGCTAATGACACCGCGATAGTTTGCACTTGGATAGCACAACTACTAAGAGGGCAGAGTGCAGAGGCTCAACACAGACGCCTGCTTTCCTGTCTTCCCCCTTTTGCAGTTGCACTGGCTGCTGTCTGGAGCTGCAGAGAGAGCCCTGTGTGTGTTTGGGAGAGATCCATGCTTTCCTAATGTTACAAGTGACTTGAGCAAAACTGTCATTGTTTTTCACAGGAATCCAATATACTTGCTGGTAGAAAGTGATCAAATGACAATCCACCCAGGCAAGGGGACATGGCTGGACATCCTCCAGTGGTCAGCTTGCTGGCTGTGAGCAGCAGGCATTCAGCCTGACTGGTGGGAATATGAGCACATCTTGGAAATATTATTATTACTATTATTATTATTATTGTTGTTGTTAGGTACCAGGAATCTAACTCAGGACCTTGTGCTTGCCAGGCAGGCACTTGTGCCATGGAAATATTATATGAACATCATAATATTCAGTGCTTAAGGACACAGACTAGTCCCAGCATCAGAGGCAAATGACTTTATTTGTGGTCACAGTGTGCTGGAGATTTGGCAGCACTCCCCACATGCACCTCACTGTGTGCCCTGAAGGGAAACCATTCCCCAAACAACCCTGCATAGTCAAGGTCACAGAATAGCTGTTGGGTGCAAAGGCTGACACTTGCTATCATGACATGTCCTGAGGAAAGAGGATACCATGTGCATGACTTTTCCTGGAGTAGCACCTGGCTGTTTACCCTGATGCCGGGGTTCTGCGATCTGTGGGGAGCCAGCGGAATGAGAATAGAGGGTAGGAGCTTACCTAATGCTGTGGACAGAATATAGTTTGCCACTCCCCAATAAAAACTCATGCAGGAGTTTCATCTCTAGAGTCATATGTTCATGGTACACGAGGATGGAAAGCTAATTCAACTGTGGTGTTTAGTTGGGAGGGTGATTTTGAAAAATTAAGATCAGAAAAAGTCATCAAGGTGGAACCTCTATGATCGGTGGCTTTGTAGGAAGGAGGAAGTAGAATAAACACATACGCATGCACCCCTGTCTCTTGCCGTGCTATGCTCTGTGCCACCTTGGGACTCTGCTAGCAATAGTCATTTACTGTATGTGGCCCTACAAACAGACTTGGACCTCAGAACTAGGAGCAAAATAACCCTTTTTTCTTTATAAAGTAGCCTGCCACAAATATTTCAATGTAGTAACAAAAACAACTAGTATGGGGGTCTTGGGGCAATCATCTGTATCTTCCGTTGGATGGGATGAATACATTTTGATTACATGTAGGAATCAAATAGGCAACTGTATTCTGTCCATTTTCTTTTATCTGCTTGGCCTCATGTCTGCTGGGCTTGAAGCTTTCAGCATTGCTTCTTTGTTTGAGCAGTTGGAATCCAGGACAGAGAGACTTTGTTTCTTTCTCTCCTTCCTTGACCCTGAAATGACACAAAAATGGACATCAGGGCTTCTGGCCTGAGCAAGGGAGAGGTCCTGAAAATGACTGTCAGGCCTCCCTAACTTCCTTCACTGAAGCAGCAGAAACCTGGAATTCCTGTATGGGGCTAGGATGTGACTGAGGGTGCCCACACCCTTCTCATGGCTGCGTCAAAGGGATGTCATTTCCTCCCCACTGACACCGTTGGACACAGGTTAAGGAGAGCAGCAGTACTGAGAAGTTCCATGTAATCACATTTGATTGAAGCATTAAATGCAGACATGGGGAGTTTGGGTTTCTTCCCCTCCCTGCCTTTGGAAAGTTATGCTCGTTGGCATCCAGTGAGTGTGTACACAGCCCTGACCCCACCTTTCATCCCTCAGGACCCTGTCCTGGTTATGGAGAGCCACTGTGCACAAGGAGAAATGCAGAAGGAATGGGGAAGCCAGACTAGAAGTCTTAACAGTACCATTTTCATCAGACTGTCACCTAGCACTGGGTTCTAGGCTAGACACATGAGGACACATGGAGAAATGATATGTTCCTCCTTGGACATAACAAGGCTGGTGGTCACTGTGGTTATGGTATGATGTGGTAAATGGTGAAGGAAAGCAAACTCCAATTTGACTAAGGCTGGAGGTGTCAGAGAACCAGAGGTGACCTTGAGTTTAGTGTGAAGGATAAATAGGAGCTGGTTGGGTGGGAGGTTTCTTGGATAAGACTGAAAGCCAATGTGCTCTTGGGAAAATAATTTACTCACTCTGGGTCACCTCACTTGAGAGTCACCTCAAGTGACAAATTAGACAATCGTCTTAGCCTCTACATCCCTTCCTGGGTCTAATGGTTTTGATTACATGTTTGGAATAGAAAGTGGCTTGCACTTTCCTCCAACTTTAGCATTATTCAAGAACTATAATTCCACCTTACTCTTGTGCCCCAGCTTTGGGGGCAGATGATAAGATCTCTGCAATTCAGGGAAGCTTGTGTACTGGATCGTGTACATCAGCTGCCTGATCTCCATGACTTCCAAGCCCCAGCCCCTCTTGTATATTGGGTTTATTACCAAGTGCTGTCTATGCTTTTCCTAGTTTGATTGTAAGAGAGCAGCCAGGGAAAGAGAAGGTCTCTGGAGAGTGTCTGCAGAGATGGCAGGTTAGAGGATTAGGAATGTATAAGATGTGTGTCAGCTTTGGATTGGCCCAATGAGACCTTCTCTTGGAAGTCTTTGCTCTAGAGCTTTCAGATAAAGTATCTAACAGCATTTACCAGCAGCTTTTCCTCCAGAAACAAAACCCATGTTTCACATCTCATTGTAAGCACCCAACTGCTGATAAACCTGTCAGGAACTATCGGTCGTAGTGCAGACAGACTGTCAGCCTTCTGATTGTTGGACTTTCAGCTTTCAGCATTGCTCCTTTGAGCAATTGGATTCCAGGATAGGGGAACTCTGTTTCCTTCTCTTCTTCCTTGGCCATGAAATGGCACAAAAATGGAGACCAGGGCTCCAGGCCTGAGCAAGGGAGCAAGGGAGCAAGGGAAGCCAGATGCCGGTGGAACCTCTGGAGAGGCTGCCTGCACAGAGGTGAGGAGCTGCGTGCAGAACCAGAAAGCTCAGAAATCTGTAGTCCAGAATCCGCAGCTCACTGAGGGCAGCACGGACACTGTACCCATTTGTCTGAGTCTTGATTTTTTCCCTGCTTCTAAAGTGGAAACTATAATCCATCATTAAGGTTTTGGAGGACGAAATGAAATAATTAAACATGTAGCACAGTGCCTGACAAAATACTAATAAACCACAAATATTGAATCATTATTAGAGTTACATCGTTACCATCATATCATCATCATCAGATCAGGGGGTGGGGGCTGCACAAAAGGACAGGCCAAGGAGGAGGACACTGGCTACCTTGCCAGCAGCATTGCCCCTCCCGAGTTCCCCAGCTTAAATCAGATAAAATAATCTAATTCCTGAGAAAAACTTCTGTCACTGGAATTTGGCAACAGCACACTGTGTCCAATGTCAACATTTGGAATCATCTTTGGAGTAGTAATAAGAAACGAAGCACAAGTAGAATTTCTCTAAAACTCTTGGGTGCCAATGCCCCATGTCTCCATTCAGAACAGGAGCCACCTCCAGAAACCACTGGTGTTTGTGTGACTTATAGGGTTAACCAGCTTTCTCGTTGTCCCACTCCTTCTCAAATTTGGGCCCAGATGTGCAGGACTTTTTATACACAAAAGTTTTCTGTTTTTTCTCTTCCACCTTGTTCCTTTCCTCTGAGTCCTTCCTCTGCAAATCTTTATCTTTCCCCTAATGGCTTTTATATGACCAAGACAGATTCGGGCATTCTTGGTTATTGTCTCTGAAATTCCCAGGGACATAGACATGCTTCTGCCTTGGTGGGAAAAGCTCCAATCATCAATAACTGCATAGAACTGCTGTCCAAAACCTCCCTGTAAAAGAATGACTCTCTGCTCTAAAAGAGGGAAGAGGGCAGCCTGCTCAGTCAGCTCATCACCAGCTGCTGACCTCCCTCTGTCTACCCCTAAAAGTTACTGACCTTAAAGAAAAAAGGAACTAGGATCTGAGATGACCTCACTTGATCTAAGTCTTGATAAAATTAAACTCTATATCTGCTATATCTGCAGGTAGAAGTTACTTCTCAGAACTCAGTCCCCAGGAGAGCACTGTAAGAATGCAGATTCCCAATTTCACTCAGGTCTACTTAAGTAGCCTTTCTTGGGATGTGGTGTGGGCAGGCATGGGACCTGAGCCCTCAGTAGGACCTCATCACACCCTGGTTGTTAATGCTTACTGAGTGCCAAGCTCTCTTTGGGCACCTTTCTTCTGCTGACACTTAAGTACTAGAAATCATCTTAAAATCATTGTACTATTATTACTGGGTCTACTTAGAGGAAATAGACTCAAGCAGAAATTTCACCTAAGGCTCAAGGTCTGTCTGGTCAAAGAGGCTTTCCTCCTAACTACTTCTGAGTAACATAGTGGGAAAGAGCATGGCATTTGAAAGCAGAACATTCAAATTCCTTTTCTGGTCAGGGTCTTTTTCAGTTTATCTCAAGGCTCATTGTTCTCCTGAGATGACCATGCACTTGCAGCATGTCTGTGGGCTGGCAGGCACTGCACAAATAGCATGTTTGTTTGCTGCCGCTGCTCCGTGGTTGGAGTGGTGGGCTGCGTATTCTCCCAAGCGTGTCCCTGTCCATGGACGACTATGGTCCTGGTCCCAGCATGCTTGTTTTCCCCTTTTGAGGATGCTCCTTTGATCCTTGTCTGGGAGTTTATTCCCCTGGGAAGACAACTATGCAGTGCTCAGGGTTCCACTGGAGGGTTTCACAACCCAGAAGCTCAACAGCAATGGCCCTTGAGATGACAGCTTGAGAGTAGAAGGGAAGAGATGAAGAGTAGATGGAGAGATGAAGCTCCTGGGAGGGGAAAGTGCAATGAGTAAAACCCTCCACAAGTAGAGAAATGACCCAGCCCTCCCTGTCTCCCCCAGGAGCTTACCTCCCGCTCCATGTGTGGACCACACACACACACATCTCCACTGTCTGCATTGCTACCCCTTCAGCCTGGGACACTCTTCCCCTAACTCTTTTTTTTCCCCAGCCCTCTCCCTTTGCCAGCTCTAGTCATTTAGGTCTCAGCTTAAATGCAGCATCCTTCCTGGAGGTCTCTCTGACCCCAGGACTTGTCCTCTTAGTCACAAACACCACAGAATTGTTAGACTGCCTTGCTTACCCTCTTTCTCCAGTCCCAGCACAGTGATGAGCACATCAGTGATACTCATGTTTGTCAGACAGTGGGAAAGCATCCCCATGTCACCTCTTATCCCAAAACTTTTTCTCACCTTTTGTACACGGTTAGCCAACTGACTTTGGGATGGATATTTCCAATGTGATGTTTCAATAGTCCTTCAGACTCAGCATGTGCAACCTGACCCTCTCATGCCCACTCCCTCCTTCTGCCTGTGTGTTGCCATCTGCCCAGATATTGCAGCCAAGATGCGTTCGGATGCAACCTGATTCCGGTAGGTCCTAGCAAACCAACATCTTTCATCCACTTTTGTATCTCCCTCTTGATCTCCACATCGTATAGGAGCCGACCTCCTCCCTTCTTTCCTCCTGAGTTATCAGAGTGGCCTCTCTGCACCTGTCTTCTTCCTTGTTGTCTAACCTCTGCCAAAATACCTGAGTGTTTTGTTTTAAAAGTACAAATTACTCACAGAGTTACTGCTGAAGTGTCAGACATTCCTCACAGTCTGCAGAGGAGCCCTGTCCTTCAGAGGGATCCAGATGACCTGCCTCTGTGACCTGGCTTGAAGGTGGTCTTGTCCTCTTGTGGCTGCCCTGACTTCCAGAGGTCCAAAGCGCTCAGTGCCTTGGGGTCTTTGTGCTCAGACTCTGAACTCTATCCCATCTGCAGCTCCAGGGCACCTGCTGACCTGCCCATGGGGGTCTCCCTGCCTTTGCTCAGGGCCCTCTCCTCCCAACAGAGCCTATCCCTGGCATCCCCTCATGGACACCTCCCCTCTGTATGACCCTGTCCTGTGAAGTCTTTGCTACAGCCTTATAGCAGCTCTGTGCCCTTATTTTACATGTCTGTTTCCTTCTACTATAGTGCAAACTTTACATGATCAGGCACAAACTTAAAGGTTTTTTCTTTTTTCACTTTGAGTGCTCAGCACACAAGTTGGCACTTAGTAAGTGCTCAATAAATGTTGGCAGAATTACTGAATTTCAAATGTGAGCCAAAGAAAGAATGCAAAAATAAATCTAAACTAGCTAAAAGCAGAGAATAGATGTATAAACTTCAGGAAATAGAGGGAAGACAGGTTCTTGCACTCATAGACAGCATGTGGTGCGGGACCTGTGGTTGCCTAGTGGTGGCCTCCGAGGAGGGTGGGGGGTAAAGGACCAGTAGTGCAGTCAGTGTGCTCAGAGGCCCATCTCCACTCTCGTGCCCAGGCTGTGCTTTCCAAAGCTGCCCCAGCCTCCTTTGAGTGAGCACAGCAGGGCTGTCCCAGGAGGAGGTGAGACTCACAGACCTGTGACTCTGGCTCAAGTTGCCCGGTCCATCTTGTGGAAGCCACCTCAGGACTGTGAAACAGTCTAATACCTCCTCTTCCTCTTGTCGGCCTCCCCTTACCTCTTCACAGGTGCCATGGCCAGGCCTGAGGCTGCCCCCCATCTCCTTCCTGTCCTCCCTCCTTTCCCTTCCTCGGTCCTTTCCTGTTTCCCACACGTAATCCCATTTTGGCGGCTGCTTCCTGGCTATTCAACATAGGTAATGTCAAGAGGAGACTCTACTAAATGCCAGGCTTATTCTAGGTTCCCAGACAGGTCTGGGGGGTGACCTGTGGCTGGGTCTCAGGACCTCATCAGCCTCTCACCTGCCAGTCTTTGCTGTCTGTCCAGGTGTTCCCTGGTCCCACAGATCACTGTGGCATACATGGTGATACTCCGGGCTTTCGGACATCAATGTCAACTGGGACCTGGCCTCCACTAGTCTGCTAAATGTGTGTTCTTCTTCCCCCAGTGTACACTGTCTACGCTCACCACCACTGAATTGCAGGGCCCTGCTGCCTAGCAACTCCACCACTCTTCTGTCCGTGGGTTTCTGCTGTACTTCGGTGCAGGAGTGGGGGCCGGGCAGGTGATGTGAATGCGTTGGTGCTCCCACACCCAGCTCCCGCCCCTCTCTTCTGCCTTGTTGCTGCTCTGATAAATGCTAAACAGCACGCTGTTGGTGGCACATGTGTTTTGCCCCAGGCGCATTATAACCCATTACCCATCTCTACCACTCTTGTGACTCAAAGACAACTTTATCGCCCTCTGACTGTCACAGTCTTAATAAACAGTGGCAGCTAAGGACCACCTTCTGGCCTCTCTGGCCTAGCTCTGTCCTCCTCCTGGAAGTTAAACAGCTCAGGTCTGTGACCATCTCTCCTACCACACCTGACCTGCAGAGGTGGGACTTCCTTGAACTTCTTGGATGCTAATCCAGTGCATTCCAAAAGGTGTGTCTTGAGGGCCTCCTATGGGGCTTCTTCACCTCACCTAGTGTACCTGGGATCCACAACAGGAGAGCAGGCCACCGTAGAACATGCTGCAGAGGACTGGCAGCAGTTGGCCATTCCCAGGTCCAATCTGTGCTGGGAGCCCACGAACTCCCCTCCATCCCTGTGTCGCCACCTCTACCCCAGCTCTCAGACAGTGAGCAATCCTCCTTCTCTACCTGACCTTCACAGGCTCTCAGGCCTCCTCAGTGTCTGCTGGCTATTTGTTTTCCTTCACAGGGGCTTCTAAGAAATCTCTTTCATGTCTCATTCCACCTTGGTTTCAGTTTTTCTGGCAGACCCAGATTAAGTAGGACTAAGACTTATGTGGCCTCATTAAACTTGCTGAATATTTTCTATTTTTAGCTATTTATAACCCTATCCTAAAAGGTATCCAGTGACTTACCCAAAGTGGCAGAAAGTGGAGGAGGAAACTGGGATTCAGATCTTGCCACAGACTTCAGGGATTTTTGCTGCCCTGGGATTTATCAGGGAGGTGGTCCTGGGGAGGGCATTTGGGAGTGAACTCTGGGAGCAGGGCTTTACCCTGATAGGTGATGAGGAAGAGGCAATGAACAGAAAGTGGGATGACCAGGCTTGACATTTCTGCACACCTGTGTTTGGTTCCATGCACACCTGAGAACCTGTGTGCATGTATGTATGCACACTCGTGTGTCTCTGTCAAGGTTACCTAGTTAAAACAGACCTGGAACATGAACAGACATACAGAGAGCAGAGACTTGGAAACTGGAGAAGAATTCAGGTTCGATGACTTTCTCCAGACTTTCATAATTTGCAAGCTCTGGAAAGGAAGCTATTCTCATTTTCAATGAGCATTGACTTTTTCTTTTATGGATCAGTGTGACATTCTGCTCCACTTTAGACCCAGGCCCCACCTTTCATCTGGAGCCTCCTCGGTCCTGTCCTGGGTAGAGGTGAGGGACAGTGCAGGTGGGGGGGGGGTGTTGTTCTCTCTTGGGAGCAGAAGCATCTTCGAAACCATGCAAGGGACAGAGGAAATGAAACTAAACTGCAGGGCTCGGCAGGGAGCCATTGCTTGGCAGAACCCCAGGAGAGTCCTTGGGGAGACAGTCTCTGCACCCTCCTGCCCCTCTGACCCGCCTGCTGGCTGGTGGTCCCTTCTTGGAGATCCCAGGTAGAAGCTGAGATCACTGGGCGCTGAAAGTGAGTGATGAGACCCCTTGTCTGTGGCTATTCCTGTCACATCTGAAAGAGACCTGCAAGCCCCATCACCAGGCAAGTGTCAGAGCCTGCATGGTGGCCCCAGCCGTCTTGGCCTGGCAGCTCTGTGGGTGGCTGCCTCTGCAGGGCACTGGGGAAGCTGGCGGCTCCCAGAACAGTGAGGGATGAGTGGCAGGGTATGTGAGGGGAGAGGTGTCTCTATTCCATATGCAAGTCACTTAATGAGAATGCTGCATCTGCTGTGCTGCCCCTACCCTGGGGCAGACTGCCAATTCTCCTGTGGGCTCCTGGAGCACGCCTGGCCTGCTTGCAGACTTATTCTTGGATTACCCTGGAGCGCCGTGGAGGCACAGGACGTACTTTTGGGGATTGGGTTTCATCCTGGTGGTCTTGCACTGGGACTTGAGCATGTTCTGGACTCCAGCCCTGTGAGTTCTGGAGGGATTCCCTCACTGCTTTCCTCTCAGTCACTGTTAACTCTGCCTTCTGCACAGCTTTCCTTCCGGCCCATAAACAGCAACATACAACCCCACTAGTACTCTCTCCTATGAACTTCACCTCCCAGTGCTGCTTGGTCCCTAGCTTCCTTCCCAGCCAAAAATTCCACACCACTGGTTTTGTGCTTTCCCCAACGTTGGTTCCACTCTTCCCCTTTGATGTGGTTCTGCTGCAAAGTATGGACTTTGCTGTGGTTTCAATCTAGAATGTTCCCCCACACCTCCTGTGTTTACAAGAGGGTTTTTGAAAAATAACCTTATCTTGGGGCTGCTGCGCTCACCAGGGGGTTGATATTCTGACGATTTCCTGGCTGTGCTTGCTGGGAATTGGGGCCTGGTGGGGAAAGGTGGGTTCCTAGCCTGGGGTGTGATCTGGAAGGAAGGAATGATTTCCTTCCTTGGCTCCTTCTTTCTCTTTAAGTGCTGGGTGCCATGGTGCATGCACCTGTCCCCTGCCAGCCCTCCCACCATGCCATTTCTGCCTTGGAGCTGGCCCACCATAGACTGTGACCCTGAGCCGGAGAAACTTCTCCTCCTTTAGGCTGTGGAGGTTAGGATTTGGCCCAGTGACGAGGAGTGTGACTAGGGCAGATGCGCAGGCCAGCAGACCTGTGTTGCTATTCTCCTGCCCCATTCAGGGTGAGCCCTCCTTCTGCATGGCTAAACTCCCATTCCCATGCCAGCCTCTTCTCCAGGCCATGGGGCTTTCGAGCACCAGGCACTTCCCAGCGACTTGGCAGCCCTTCATCTGCACTGCCTCATTCTCCTGAGCGTGCTATTCCAAAGGCCTGGTTCTCTGTTCTCTTTTCACAGCGTCTCTTCCTTTTCTTTCATGAAGTATTTTACATGACACCCATAACATCTGTTCAAAGAGCATTTTTAATTTTTTAAAAATTTAAAATACAGAAAATTGCAAACAATAATATAAGCAGGGTGCATATCTTATCCATCCGAAATCAGCAACTGTTAGCATTTTTGTCTCCCTTGTATCTAGTGTGCATTTATCTTTTCGAAGAAATAAAAAGTTACAGAGAAAATCAAAGTTTGCTTCAACCATCTTTATTCCTGTTGCCTTCCTCCCTCCCTTGAGGCAAGCTTTTCACTGCATCTGGACGGTTTTACATCACATGTACCCTATGCAACGCACAGAGCTCTGTTCACTAGTGCCACACTGGCTGTTGGTGTACTCAGAGAGGTGCGGCTTGTTCATTTTAATTGTGGTGCAGTATTGCATCATTAATATTTTACATGTTGTGAATCATTTTTGTGATGCCTTTCCCTTATTTATAGACTTGTCCATGCTTTTCAATAGTTTTCTATTAACAGCAAAAAATATGCTTCAATTGGCATCCTTGGATGTGTTTTCTTGCGTTCATGTGCAGGAGTTTTTCCTAACACAAACTCGGAGGTAGAATGGCTGGGTCATAAAGTAGATGCTTTTCATGTGTATAAAATGTGCTGTTTTTTCCCCAAATAGATACATAGTACTAATTGTCATTCATTCTTACTGGCAGACTATACGAGCATCATTCCACCTAAACCTCTCACAACACTTGACACTGTCATCATTAAAAGTGTTTGACAATCTTTGAGTGCAAAATTATATCTCATTGCTGCTGTAATTTGTATTTCTTTATTAGTAATGATAGCTGACATTGCACAGCTCTCAGTCTGGCTGACTATTGTTTAAGCAGTTTACATGTATTAGCTTATTTAACCTCACTTCAATCCCCCCCTGGAAGTTTCTGTTGCTGTCGTTCCCATTTTACTGATCGTGAAGATGAAGAATGGTGACTTGTCCTGGACTTCTCAGCTTGTCAGGAGTGACTTGGGCATTTGGCCTTGGTAGCTGAGACTGCACCATGACATAATCCTGAGTCACAAATTCTGGAAAGGCCAAATGTTCATTCATGTGTTTATAGGTATTTGTACTTTCTCTTCAGTGAAGTTCCTTACTTATACACTTAGCTTTTTGATTAGATAATTTGTCTTTTCTCCTTATTCTTTAAGAAAATCATATAGGTTGGCTATCAATTCTTTTTCTATTACATATGACACAATAATTTTCCCAAGGTATGACTTCTTTTTTGTCTTTACTTATGGTTTCTGTTTGTTTTTATTATACTTCTGCATTTATTTATTTCAGATGGAGTCTCAAACTCCTGGGCTCAAATGATCCTCTTGCTTCAGCCTCCCAAGTATCAAGGAATATGGGGTGGGGTACTACATACCCTGGCTTTTATTTTTGCCACACTGCTTTAAAAATCTTTTTCCCCTTGAACAGTTCTTTACTGTTTCCCTGTGTCCTCATTCTGGCAACTTTTTCCAGTTGATCTCCATGTCTTGACTTGTCAATCATGTTCACAACCCAGCTCTCCAGTGGTTTCCAAGGCATCTCCATGCCAGTGCGCCCCCTGGGACCTTAAACTTCAGAGGTCTTCGGCAGTTCCATCTTCCTCTGTTCCCTTTTCCATCTTCATAATCAGTGGTGCACTTCCCGATCATGTGGCCCTGGCTCTGCACTGTCTCTCACTTTTCCCTTCCCTTTCTCTCTGTACTGCATCAGGAGTTGTGCAAGGTCCCTGTCCTAACAGCCACTCTGCACTCTGAGACCTGCATCATGGACACCACACACTGTCCCTGGCTGTCAGTCCTCACTGTCCTTTCCTGTGCTCAGCCTGGCTCACTCCTGCCTGGAGACCACTGCTGTGCAGTCTTTCAGAATCTGCTTATGACCCAACAGCCACCCAGCTGCTCCCAGACACAGGCACCTGCTCCTTCCTCCCTAGACAGCTCTCACCCTGCCTCCTTGGCCTGAAGGTCTGTCTCTCTGTCCTCCGCTACCTCAGTGTACAACGGCCTCGCCATTTCCCCTTTGAAGCCTTTTTCTTTGCTTTTTCTAATATTTTCCAGCACGCGCTGTCCGAACCACTTGTACAGCGCTGAATTAGAGGTTGCCTTGAACTGTTATTCAGTGGTCTCATTAGGCTCTACTGTCAGCTTCTGCAGCGAAGGGGCTCTGGGTCTCACATTTCCTTTGTACTATCCAGAGCGCCTCACACAGCAGGCTGCGCACACAAGGCGTTGGTAGCTTGTTTGTGTGAGGGACAGCTAGTGCCCAAGGACCTTTCCCTCAGGGCAAACTTGCCACTCTCCTCAAACACACTCTCCAATCTCAGCCCCTACTTTGCTGGGAACTCGAAGCTCATAAGGCTCTGTGTGGGTGGATGCATCTAGCTCCCCCCTTTGAAAGTTTATCCTTGTGTTTTCCTGGATAGTATGCACGGTGAAACAGAGAGCTGTCATTTCTGCTTGCCTTGATAGGACCATTTTGATCTTCACCACTGCTGATATTTCCCAAATCCCAGGTGAACTTTCCAAAGGTATGCAACCACTCACTATGCCCCAGAAATTCTGTGCCCTAATAAATCTATTCAGCACTTACAGGGAGCTCTGACTTCTCTGCCTCACCCGAGTTGCGTGAGTCACTCTGCCATGTCAGGCCTCAGTCTTGCTCCTTGCTTGGACATTTCCTTTCTGCCCAGCCTCCTTGGGATCCATTTTCTATGGCTCTTTTACAGTTGGATTTCAAGTCTCTTGAATACAGCCATGCATTATTTAGTAATGGGGCACACGTCCTGAGGTCTGTAGCATTAGACGATTTCCTCCTGGTGGCCAGATTCTACAGCATGCCTGCACAAACCTGGTGGCATAGGTTGGTAATGTGATGTGGCCTCTCCCTGCTGTCAAGAGACATAGTAAACACAGGATGGACACAGCTCCTGCTGATGTAACATGGCATGCTGTTCACAATAAACTGAACCTTTTAATAAAAGTGGAAGTGCACTCTAAAATTCCGATAAAATGTATAGCAAATATGAAACTTATAACATCTTTTCCTTATTGTGGTGAAGTACTCTGACTATCCTTGTTGGCCGTGCACAAGCTTTGTTCACACCCACATATCACAAGCACACAAGTTAGTGTTGAGCTATGATATTAGCGTGCTACAGCATCTCTGGTGATGGTAACACCTCACTCACCATGACTAATGGACCTCACCACATGTGTGATTAACTCTGACCAGGACTATCCTAATGTGGCCCCACGATGACCAAATCTTGTGCTCTGTTGCCTGCTCCTCACAGACCAGCCCTGGCACAGCAGTCCAGACCCTGAGAGGCCAGTGTGGCCAGCAAGTGAATTCAGACCAAAATAGTCACTTATTAATCCATGTTTGCATCCCCCCCCGAAACATGTTCAAAACAAGTTCATACTTTTGCAGCCTGTCAAATCAGGAAAGAGAATGACCAGGTGTCTGAGCAAGAGAGTAACTCCTCTTCCTGGGAGACTGTCTGTCCCTTCCACTTCCTGTGGAATGCAGAGACTCCCTTTCTCCCTGTCAGTCCGGTGGGCAGTGACTGCAGGGGCCTGGACCTGCTCCTTTGCAAGGCATGCTTTCTTTCACCCCACCTTTCTTATGGGTGACCATCAGCCCTTGGGAATGATCACAGTTCTCTCAGCAGGCAGCTGAGCCAAAGATCTGAGCCAAGATCTGATTCCTTCCTCTATACCTCCGAGCCACGGAGGCCACTTCAGGAGTGGGGGCTCTCCTTGTTCTTCACGTCTCTCCACTCTAATTTGCACTTTCTTTCCTGGAGGAGGAGCTACCATCAACACCCGCTGTTGTACAAAGCCTTTTCAGCACTTTTCCTGTGTGTATCTGACACAGAGAGGGTTTTATATTTCAGATGTCCAGGGAAATGGCAACTTTGTTCACAACCAATATAAAGTTTAAAATTAGATAATCACATAATCAAGATGTGAGTGGCGAGAAAAGCACAGCAGAGAGTACAGCAGAAGCCAGGAGTGGGGTGGGGGACTATAAGGACCCCAAGAACAGAAGTGTGGTGTTCATGAATGCAGGGGTGCAGGTACTTAGGGGAAGAATTCCTCCGGGTTACGTCTTAACTCCCAATCTAAGGTGAGAGGGAATTCCTAAGCACAGTTTCTGTGACTGCTTTATAAGAACTGAGTGAGCCCAGTTCACCTACAGGTCACTGCTTCTTCCCAGAAGAGGTCTTGCTTACACTGCCTGGACATCTCCCAGAACATTTGAAATATAAAACCCTCTCTCTGTCAGATACACACAGGCCAGTGCTGAAAAGGCTTTGTACAACAGCACAGAAGAGGTGCTGCCTACACTACTTGTGTAGGCAGCACACTGCTATGCACAGAGTAATATTTGGATGAATGAGTACGTGAATCGAACCAGGGCACCTTTTGTTGCTAGTAGTAAAGATAGGTAGAGGTGACTCTAATTCTGGTTATCAAGCTTGCTCAGTGGGGATGTTATCAATCTCTCAAGGATTATTCCAAGCTACTACATAAAATTGTAGGTGAAAAAGAAGCTGAAAGTGGTCCATTACGCTCAGATTTAATAACCTCATTTCTCTTTTCCTTATCCATCAGAGAAATAAAGAAACAAAAGTGGAATGGTGATGACAGAATCTGCTGGATGATTGTCTCTTCCCAAGCAACATTGCGTTTTGTGGTTTCCCTTTCAATTAGGGCCACCAAGGAACAGCGCTGTGGTCAAAAAAGTGAAAGTATTTTCTGCCACTTTTGGCCAGCTTTACTAAAACAGAATCCATACTTCCTCCTGAATATATGTTCATTTAGCTTGATGGAGATGAAAAGGGTACTAGGGTTTGGCTTGAAAATGTCTCCCAAGAATCTCATGTGTTCATTGTTGGGGCTCTTGGAAGGTGATTGAATCATGAGAGCTGACTGGCTGTTGGCAGACAGAGTCTCATTAAAAAAGTGGGGCCACTTCAGTGGTGACCTGGGAGAGGATCTCTTTCTTTCCTGCTCTCCCCCTTTACTTCCTAGCCCTCATGATGTGAGCAGCTTTCCTCCACTCAGACCCTTCTACCATGGTGATTCCTCTTTGACACCTGTAGCCCAAGGACTGAAACTTCTAAAACTGTGAGCTAAATAAACTTCATCTCCTATAAGCTGTGGGTATTGAATATTGTGTCCCAGCTATAAGGAAAACTGAATAAGACAGATTTTGGTACTTGTTACAGTTTGTGTCTAGATGTCCCCCAAGAGTCTCATGCAGTCATGGGGTGAGTGCTTTTCAGAGGCAGCTTAATCTAGAGTTTGTGGTTGATTCATGGTCTAGCACTGGGATTATGAGTGTAAATGCTACACACACCCGAGGTTGGGTAACCTACATACAATATAAGGGACAGAAAGAGTCTTCTCACTTGCTTTGCCCTTTTTGCTCTTATTTCTTTTGCTGACTTAACTCCAATGAACTGTTGTTCCTCTGCCATGTGCCACTCTGCCTTGGAGCCAGCTGATTATGGACAGAAACCTCCACAAATTGTGAGCTAAATAAAGCTTTCCTTCCTTAATTCTTGATATCAAGTATTTTTGTCTCAGCAACAAGAGCAAAGTAACCAGGACAGTTATCAAAAGCAGAGTCATTACTGTGACTATCTGACTACATGGTTTAAAAATTTTTGGAAGTGGTTCACAGGAAGAGTTTGGAAATATTGGCTAGAGAAACCCTAGGATACAATAATTCAAGTATGATGAGAGACTCTGGTTCATGTTCAGAAAACCAGAATACTGACAGAAATGTAGACAGTAAAGATTAGGCTAAGGAGCTTCAGTTGGTAACACAGACACCATTGGTATTTGAACTGGAGAGTGTGTGTTATGCTTTTGCAGAAATTTGTACATTTTGCTAATGTCCTGAGACTTTGCAGGAGACTGAGGTTAAGGGCAGTGAATTAACTTATCTGGCAGAAGGCAGCCCAAAGTTGAAGCTGTGTTATGGATATTGTTTGCTGTTTTTAATGGGATTTTTCCTGATAAACAGGGACAAAAAAAACCATTTAAAAAAATTTCAGGTTTGCCAGAAAGTGCCTCTAAAGTTGTATCAAAGGAGAGCTTGGTTACTGAAAAAAATCAACATTAAAGAGAAGACTAGGGCTGAGGATATAGCTCAGTGGCACAGTGCCTGCCTGGCAAGAGCAAGGTCATGAGTTCGATTTCCAGTACCAAAAAATGCCTTTAACTTTGTATCAGGACAATAGGAAGGATTCCTTGAGGAATCCAAGACATCAGAAAGACCCCACCCTTCATTGGCTCAAAGGTCAAAAGACTCTGCTTTGAGAAGAGAGTCCCAGAGCTCATCTGTGCAGGCACTTGGAGGTCTCTACAGCCATGATGCAAGGGAGATCAGCTACTGCTCCAGTGGGCAGCAGAGCTTGGTGTCATCTACATGGTGCTGGTTCACAGGCCAGCAGAATGCAAGAGTTGTGGGGCTGGGAGCCTTCAAGCCAGATTTCAGATGAAGGCTTAGGAAGCTAGGCAGTATGGTCCTGTGATGGCAGTGCATGAAGCTATGAAAGTGAAGCCAAACAGAGAAAGGAGACCCCAGGAAGTTGGAGAAGCTAGGAAAATGCAACATCTGAGGAAATCCACATTCAGTGAGCAAAGCCACCCCCCAGTGGGGCTGGGGATATAGCTCAGTGGAATAAGTGCCTGCCTGGCAAGTGCAAGGTCCTGAGTTCAATCCCCAGTACCACAAAAAAGCCACCACCCAAAAGCAGTCAGGAGACCTGCAATCAGCAACGTGTAGTGGTGGGTCCCCAACATGTTTGGAAATCACATCTTGTCTCCACAACTGGCATCTGGTGCTGGACCCTGAGCAATAGGATTTAACATTTGCGCTGATAGGTTTTAGTCTTACGTTGGTCTCATTCTTTTCTATTCCCTTATTTTTCCCTTTAAGAATGGAATATTTACTTTGTGTCATCATGTGTCTGCAATGTATAACTTTTAAAAAATTTTACAGGGGCTTATAGTTAAGGGTTTCCTAGCACCTCAGGGGAAACTATAGACTTGGATTTTTCAGCACTGCTGGAACTGTTAGGATTTAGAAGTAAAGGAAATGCATTTTACATGAAGAGATACACATGGATCTTTTGGGGGCCAAAGCTGCAACATTATGGTTTGTATCTAGAATGTCTCCAAAGAACTCAGTCTGGGCTTTTAAAAGGTGACTGAATTGTGGGATATGGTGATAGGACCTGGTGGGAAGAGGCAGGTCACTGGGGAGGACACCTGGAGGGGTGAATCTACCTTCCAGCTTCACCTCCTTTCTTTTACCTGACTGCCACCCTGAGCAACTTTCCTCTGTGGCCAATCATGGACTGAAACATCTAAAATCAGGAGCCCAAATAAACCTCCTTCCTTTAAATTGTAGGTGGTTGATATTGTATCTCAGTGATGAAGAAAATGACCAAGACAAAGAGTGACTTTGGAGGCCATGGATGGGGAAATGAGGGAGCTACATGCAAGCAAGAGGAGCTCCGATTGACCAGAAACATGCTTCTGCTGGTGGATGGATGTGAAGTGAACTCCACTGGGAGCCAAGGTCTGTGAGAGCAGCGAGCCCTCTTGGAAATGGTGCACTGTTGTAACTCTGCTCTGCCCTGGTGAAGAGGCCTCCCCCCACTATTCTGCAGAGTAAATTAAACTAAATTGCTCTCTGAGTGCTTTAGGCCTAATGGCTTAATTATTGAAACTTTTAAAGTTGATTACTCAAAAGATTTTTGTTTGTTTGTTTTTCTGCTCCTACTGAGGTCTAACGAAAGTGCTGAGAGTTGAAGGAGAATCTCAAGAATGAACAAAACAAGGTCTTTGTTCTTATAGGGATCCCAGTTAATTTTGGCACTTCAGACATTAGCTGGTGACCTGACACTAATATCTTCAGTATCTGACCTTGGTTTGAAAACTGAATGCAAACCCTCCCATGCTTGACCTGCTCGAACTTCAGCCATTTACCAATCTATATTGTTTTCAATCATACTGTAGTAACCCACTGAAGTTTTGTACTCATTTGACTTGGTTTTGATGTTCCTGACTCTAGTATTGATTCAAATCAGGCCAGCCATAGCCATTACCCTGGAGAGATCCTTTCTTCTTCTTTGGTGAAACTTAGATTTGTGATGGTGGGACTACTTTCATAGTGAAAGTACACTGTTCCCCAGGTCTGATCAGCCATAAGTTCTATAGGATGAAAGCCCCCGGGTAGACTATAGTCATGCCAGCTTGCCCACTGCGATGGGCTCCAGGTTCCTCCTTCATGCGTCATTACAGGATGTGCTTCACTGTGTCAAAGCTGTTGTTCCCAAGGGCAAACCCCTAGGATGTGAGGGCGATCTGGCTGCGACATCTGTCACTCCATTGTTCACCAGGGTTGATTTGGCTGATCTGGCTGGCAAGGAGGGTGTCCCGTTCCTCCCTCACCACTCAATGTGAGACCCTCCTGAAGCTGCATTCTCAGTTCAAGAGGACAACCACCCCTGATAGAAGAGGATCCTTCCTTGGTCAAGGGTATATGAGTAGTTGCACTCCCCTGCTGGAACCTCCAAACAAGCTCTCAAGGCTCAAGGGGAACCCCCAACCAGAGGAATTAGCTCTGGGTTGACATTTGGATGATATTGAAATGTTTACATTGAAAAAACGTAACCTGGAAGACTTGAGCATGGTCACCTATATGTACATGTTCTTAGAGATAAGAAGCAGTATGGAAAAGGACAGCATAAGCTGTTAAGCGCCACACGATGTACCCACTGTGTGCAAGACACTTAATCTATGTGTTAGCAGAACACATGGGGGGTTAGCAAAGAAGAGCAAGGTACCCATCTCTACCATAGCGGAGAAATGTGAAAAATGTCTCATGTGAAAAAAGAGGTGTAGATGGCAAATCTGTGAGCGGAGGCACTACTGAGGAGATAAGAAAGACTTGCTGTAGCAGGTGACACAATGCTTAGTAGGATAAATAAGAGCCCAATTGTCAAAGTGTAGTGATTGGTTGGGAGGGGAGAATGTGTCATAGGCTTTCAAATGCATGAATTAACTTTGGCACAGACACAATTTAGTGTGTGTGTATGTGTATGCATATATGGATATCCACATGTTTCATATGCTTCATATTTATAACAAAATTTCAGGATTTGGGGAAGTATAGGTTAAATTTTTGAAATTATATCCTCATTAGATGATTTACTAAGTGAAGTGAATTTATTGTGCTTTTCTATAATTTTGCATATTTATAGCCACAACTGGGGGGAAATACAGTCATCTGTAACCTTTTGTCAATTACACAGCTCAGTTGGAGTACAGATACCACGTTCACCACAACATACTGCACATCTTTTATGTACCAGCCGCTTCACATTTAGTAATCACATCAATGTAATTAATTACATATTGTTATTGCCATTTTGTGCATTAGGGCTGTGAGATGTAAAAGGTTAAGTGGCTTACAAGTGGTCATACAGCTTAGAGATCAAGGGAAAGAATGAAGAGCCTCAAAATAGACCTACGCACAGAAGGTCAATTTATTTTGATAAATTCATTATTCTCATTTCATTGGAAAAGGACAATCTTTGAAACAAAAAATTTGTTCAACTGGGGGATGCCAGCAGGGGAATTAATAAGTTCAAATCATGTGATATGTAAACATCATAATTGGTCATCCTGATAGTTGTCATAAATGCACGAATTTTCATCTATGAGATGCTTTTAAGAGAATATACCTAGTTTTGTCTATAATTGTTTATAATAAATAAACCTGGAGTCTATGATTTTTTTGCTAGACACTGTTTACATCAACTAGGCAATTAGCAGGCAATACTGCAGTGCTGAACTGACACAGTTCATGATCACACTGCCTCCTTCATGGAACTGGCACCCTGTGTGGCATAAGTTACCAGGAAATCTGAATCCGTTCTAGGACAGCACAGATCCTGATGTGAAAGAAAGCACAAAGAAGCCCTATGCACAGCTATGCTTTTTCCAAGTCTTTCTGTTCTTATAGCCTTAACATTTTTAGTAAAATTTGAGGCTCAATTATATGTTTCTTGTCAGTCTGATTATGCAGTGTGTCTCAATATTATGGCTAGCTATTTACATTCAGTGTAATAATTCATAGGATTAGATTTAAATTTATCATTTTCTTTTTCTTTTTTTAGAGACACAGTCTTGCTATGTAGTTCAGGCCAGCCTTGAACTCACTTATGTACTTATGTAGTCCAGGCTGGTTGAACACAAGGTGATTCTCCTGTCTCAGCCTCCTGAAGGCTAGGATTACAGGTGTGTGCCACCTTGTCTGGCTTAAATTTGTTATTTTCTTATTTGTTTTCTATTTGTCCTTCTGTGTCTTTTCCTGTTGCTCTTTTACTGCTTTTTGTTTTAGGTTATTCAAATGTTTTATATTGTCATAATTTATTTTTTCAATAAGTTTATTAGAAATAATTTTAAATTGTTTTTTAAGGTTTGTCTGAGGATAACAATATCAATTCTTAGTTTCTAAGCTCAAGAGAAATAAAATTTTAAAATCAGAGAATAAGCACTCACCTCATGGCTGGGAAATGAAAGAGAAAGAACAGAGTCCCTTTTTAAGGGCTCTCTATCCCCAAGATTTCCCAGGAGGCCACATTTCGCCAAGTTTCCTTCACTTCCAAGATTATCAAGCAGGGGACTGAGGTTCAGCTTGCAGGACTCTGAGGGATGTGCCAGGTCTTATGACACTGGCCTCTGACGCTGAGATTGATTGCTTCAGATCCTGCAATGTGTTTATGAGCCATGACTTCACCAGAAGATACAACAATTGCTGCTTCCCTCAGTTTACAAATCACAACATAAGTGACAGGTGCCCATCATGATCAGAGCTGCTCTTGTCACTTCTTCCAAAGCCTATGGGACCCATCACTTTGCAAACGTTGTTTAGTTTATGCATAGGCCACATAATCCTGTGGGTGTGCCACCTACTTGCTTCCCTGTGACAACCTTATGGATTTCACAAAAATCTTTAGTGAAATGAAGAAGTTGGCCAATGAAGATAAAAGTACATGAAAGCAAGGAAAAGAAATAAGGGTGGTGGTGCAATCTGAATCACAGGTCCTTGCAGCCACAGAAGAAGCATTTATGGAATGTGGACACTGCCACCTTGTTATGCTGAGCAGTGATGGTAATGTGTATGGGGAAATTTTATACTGACTCGCTAGCGTTGGAAAGAGATATGGTGTCTCAGAAGTAACGCCACCAAAAATATTCCCACAATCACATCAGAAGAACTCTCATAGGTTTTTCATGACACTGAACCCACAAAGGCTAAAACAGCAATGCTTCAAATACTTAATAGGAAGTATGAAAAAGTTCAAAGGCATAAAAATGCTCACACCATCTCACAAGTTACAAAAAGAGAAGGCAAGAACTTTTCAAGCCACTCAATTTGTTTTTATCACAAAATAATCCTCAATGCTGCTAATATTTTAATTTACAGTAAACCAACTAAATATTTGGATTTCCTTTATTTTTCAGTTTTTATACATGCATAATCAATAGTAAGAGAGCTACCATTCTGACAAATATATTTAAAGATCATGGAAAGATCACATTTCCCCCCACGGATGTTACCACCACTCTGTGGCTTCAATATTTTCCGTCATTTTTATGAACTCACATTATCTTGCGATATGAGGACTACCTGGAATCTGGTGGGATTTTCAATGGAAAAATGAGAAGGAGAGAAAGCACAGTATTGGTATTTACTTACTAATTCACCATCTCCATTGCTCTTCTTGCTTCTGTATAGAACGGAGTGTCCATGTGTGCCATCTTCCAGCCTGCCTTACTGGTGTGTCTCATGTGAAACACTCTTTCAGCCTTATTTTACCTAGGTATATCTGTTCACTCTCACTTAATTGTTTATTTTTTTTGTCTTCTTGAGAAAGGCTGGCCTTGAGCTGACTTTGTAGCCAAGTTTGTCTCTAACTCACAACAATCCTGCTGGCTCAGCCTTCCGAGTTCCTGGATTACAGGTGTGCCACCACTTTCACTTTACAGGATACTATCACTAGACCTAGTGTTCTAGATTAAGTGCTGATTTTCTTTCAGCACTTTAAAGATGTTCCATTGTTTCTTGGCTTTGTTTGTTTCTGTTAAATCAGAAGTAAGTCCAATAGTTCTCCCTGTCTAATATGTCTCCCCACTGCCCTGAAGCACTTCCAGGGTTCCTCTAAATTTTAGCAGTTTTTCTCTGATGTTCCTGAGTTTTCCTCACATTGCTGTGAATAGGCTCATTAGAGTGTTATTTTTCATCAAAGTTGGCAAGTGTTCAGCTCCTGAATCTTTTTTAATTTTTTTCTGACCCATTCCTGTTCTCTTATATTCTGCAAACTTATTTTATGTATGTTAGAATGAAATAATTTCATAATCCCATCTCCATTGCTTCATTTTTCTTCACTTTTGCCTACTTCTTAAAATTAGATAATTTTTACTGATGCTTTCTCAAGTTTATTGACTCTTTTGTTACTTCCATTCTAATAATTTAAAAAATATCATATATTTTGCTTTTTGCTTCTAGAATTTACCTTTTTGAAATTGTTATTTATATGATGACAATTTCCTTTTTCTCATTAAAAGTACATTTGTCTTGAATTTTTAAAAATTATTTGAACATATTTATAAAAGGTGCCTGAAAACCTGTGTTAAATCCAACATCCGGATCACATGAAGGTATGTTTCCATTAATTGGTTTTTCTTCTTGACTGTGGGCCATATTTTTCCATATCTGTACCTATTTAGTAATTGTTTTACAGTTTACCAGACATTGTTGATAGTACATTATTGTGACTGGTTTCTCTACTGTTTCTCTGAAAAGTGATAATTTTTATTCTAGAAGGTAATTCGACTAATGGTCTTAAGCCTAGACAGTCTTGAATTTATGCCATACTCAAACCGTTTGTGGAAAGCCCAAGGTTTTCCCAAGTTACTTTCCCAAATTCCCTCTCCCCAAGGTCTGTGTTGGGCCTTCCTCTTAGACCTGGCCATGGAAAGTCTAGAGTTCTTACTCTAGGGTAAGGTCCTTACTTCCCAGGCATGAGGCATGGCCTTAGGTACCTCAGGGTATTTCTGTGGAATTTGCAAGTTGTGAGTGATGCTCAGGTGGGCCAAGGCTTGGAACTAGTTTACTTTTAACACGACAGTACTCTTCTTTTATCTGCCTAGAACACTTCCTCTCTAGTAAGCCTCATCTGTTTCCCCTGGGCCCAGAGAAGCATCCCTTAGGGCAGATTCCAGGAAACCCTTGGAGTCATGCCTTTCTTTCCCTCCCTCCCAGAAGCGCTGCTTCCTCCTTGGCTTCTTTGCTTTGCAGACCCCATCCTTTGCTCCACTAAACTCAAAATCTGTGTCTTTACTAAGAATTAGATTGGGCTGTTGTCAGAACATTATCCAAAAAAAGAGCTGTGGCAACCATTCATTCCTAGAGTTTCCCTTCTCTCAATGAGAGCCCCAATGCAAGTGTATTTCATTTAATTTCATTATTTTGGCTAATTAAGGGGGTTAGGCCAGCCCACAGCTGATTAATACACCTTATTCAGAAGTGGTGGTCTCATGCTCCAGGTGGACTTGACCAACAGCTGAAGATAGAGGCTCAGTGCACAAACAGGGGTGCTAACCTGACCTAGTCCTGGCTCATGCTGAGGAGCCTCCACAGTGAGCCCCAAAGCCTTGCCCTTCAGCTCTTACTCAGTGTGACTTTGTCTCTGCATGTCACTCAGACTGAGGACATATCTTATTTATGAGCGCAAGTGGGGTTCACTCTGGAACTTAGTAGACTCAGGAGTAAAGGCTGGTTTTCCTATGGTAGATGCTACAATTAATTTCATTATAACATTGGCATGCCAAGGCAATGAAATGAATAAAAATGAGCAAAACACTATCTTCTTCGTTCTCAGATGCACATGGTCTGCCTCTTCATTTTAATGGTTCTGAAATGCAAATGTATCTTACAATAAAAGTTTACATTTTCTGTTGTTCATAAAGACCTAATATAAAATTGACACATTATCTTAAAATCAATGGAATTTATCAACCGGAATGGTGTTTCTAGGCATCTAGTAATTTGCGTTCTACTCAATTTCTATTTCTTTTAGGCCCAAAATTTTAATGGTTTTCCCATTTAGTGTCACTAGAAATTACCTTTTTTCTTCACATAAGATAAAACAATAGGAAATTATCCCACCCCCAGTGGATTCAAGGAGACTATCAGGAGAAATATCCACAATAACTTTGAGCAGTTAAAATACACCTACAAGTAAAAGCCTGAAGTAGTACTTCCTGGGTTTCATTAAGTGCAGGATGGAGCATGATAATGGAAAGGTTGACAAAATTCAGGGTGGACTAAGTGAGGTCCTCCTGAAGAACAGGAGACTTGTCAGAGGGTCCTTGAGTGCTGAAGACCCGAAGGCAGATTTTAAACACTAGCATTCCATTCCCAAATTCAAAACCCTATCATCAGAGGTATCCTGGGCCACACAGATTAGCTCAAATAAGAGAGTTTATTATGGAACATTAATTACAAGTATATAGTTCACCCACCCTAGAAGAGCATTCCCTACCACACTGCCATTTCTTGTTTAAGGGAAAAAGTGCTTTTTCTGTCTTGACATGTTTATCTGGTGTGCCTGAGCTAATTATCTCTGTCTGTGTGCTTGGTTTAGCCCCTAAAATTGATAGATTGTTATCATATCCTCTGGAAATGGTGCATGCCACACATGTACAGCTGTGTGCCAGGAAGAAAACATTTTTGAAGTCTTTACCTATATTGTTAGGTGGTAATTGTGTATCTAAGACCATTCCATAAGTGACAGCAAAGGTTAAGACTACATATAGAAAATAATCATATATATATATATATATATATATATATATAGTGATGTATGTGCAATATACAATGTCATACAAACACTATTTAAGTATAGTGAGTTTCCTATTACCGATGACATCATCTACTTGATCTCTTAGCTAAGGTTTAAAATATCCTATTTCTCACCTGTTTATCTCTAATTTTTGTCTGTGTCAAGTTCAAAATTTAATGTTTTCTCTCCTGTCTGTGTCTTCTACTCTGAATCCTAAAGACATTTCAGCAGCTAGCAGGAGAGATAAGTAGCATTCTTGCTGTAATTGGCAAAGTTAGGGTACTGTATGTTTATTGCAACTTTAAATCTGGAACAGAAACTCAAGACAAAACATTATCAGGGAGAACTTCATCCAAACCCCTGGCTTCTCATTTATCTCTCAGAGGGAGCCTTGTCTAGCCATTCAGAGCAGGACCTACTAACTGGAAAATAGTTGGGTTGGAACAAGAACTCAGCCCCCCACCACGGTCCCTTGGCCATGAGGTCCTCTTGGCATGTTCTTTCTTCCAGTCTCCAAGAATTATACCCATACTGGACTCTGATGACATGTTGAATGATTGATGATATTTTAAGGCTGCTGTGAGCATAGGCTAACTGAACTGGGGACCGACTACATGGAAAATGTCCTTTCTGGACATGTTTTACATTCCATGTCTCTTACAAATGCTGCCAGACCCCCAAAATGTAAGATTTCTGATGCTTTTTCTTATAAAAATGAAATGTGATTATGGCATGTGAAGGATTGGTTGAATAAAGGAGGAGGTGGCAGAGAGGCCTATGAGACCAACTACAACCCTCAGTCCTAATATCCTGTTGCTTAGTTCCATGTCCTATGTGTTATATTTTTCAGTCTCAGAGACCTTCAAATCCCTCTGGTTCCAAGTCAGTTATACACAGTGAGTTCTTTTAATTCCCCTGGCAGATATTTTCTCACACATTTGGAGGCTAAATGGAAAGGGGAAAACTTTCCAAAACATAAACCCCAAACTAAAAAACATAAGTAGTAAATGTAGAAGCTGGGAGCCCTGTTACTGTGGCAACTCAGGCTTGCCAAGTTCTCTTCTCAGAGAGCTGGACCTTAGCTTGAAATGGTTGCTTCTCTGATGGGCTTTGACCACACAGGTACATGGCTCCAGCCAAGTGTATTGAAAGAGAAAACTGGCTTTGGCATGGTCTCACTGCCTGGGAACATCATCTACACAAGAGCTCCTGATTCCTTTGTTTGAATCCATCTTCAACCCAAGTCCATTCTGTGGGGAAAGCAGAGAAGGCCAGGAGCTTTTTGGCTACAGCAGCTGAGAAGAGGCTTAGGGAAAAGGGTGGGAATTATCTGGTTGCCACCAGTAGAAGATTCTTTATGACTTTAGGAAAGGAATTTCCTCCTGCTGATCTGGCAATTTTGGTTAGAGACAGAGAACCATACTGGTTGTTGGGAATAAATACAGGTGCAAGATGCACAGTGCCCTTAAGGCTCTCGTGGTCTTGTTGAAAAACAGTGGCACATATAAGGCAGTATATGAATGCTGCAATATTTTCAGAGGTGCTACAGAACCCTGAGGGCAGATGGCTGGGCAGGCAGAGAACACACCACCCAGAAGAGGATGGAGCTAGTAAGGCCTGCCTAGAGGCTGAAGCATTAGTGTGGGGCCCTCAGGGGGACAGTCAGGGGTGACAGCTGGGGGTCGGTGCTGCAATGCCTTCAAAGTCAGATCATAAAACTAATGGGAACTACTGCAGATGTCTGAGCAAAGACCTGAATTAGTAACAACTTTCAGGAAATATAATCTACATGGCAAACAATTACAAATAAAGAGAAAGAGATAAAAGAGAACCAAAGGCTGGAAGGAAAGAGAACCAAAGGCTGTGATATTAGCTTGATTTTTACCCTTTCTTGGATGCCTGTGGCACTCTGGAAGCTTCCCAGAGATGGTAGAGCTGTTCCCAAGGCCAGCTCTCTCCAGCTCTTTCAGAGAATTTGGTTTTTCATAAAGCAAACTGGAGTCTATTGAATATGCCTTGGCTTGCCTGTCTCAAGAGTCATCATCTGTCAAAAACTACTTTGTACACTTATGTGGACATTATTTATCTTAGAAAACTGAAGTCTGGCATTTTCTCCAGCAGAAAATGGCATCTTTAATTCCTCTGGGCCTTTCTTCCTCAGCAGCCACCCAAGGCTGGCCTCGCGCCTCTGCTAGATGGTAGAGCCCTCCGCCCCTGGGAAAAAACCTGCAGGGAGGACAGCGGTCTGACTCTCAGTACCTGAGGCAAACCATACACGTTCTCCTGTCAAAAGCCTATTGTAAATTTTAAGCAAAAGAAACATATTATCATCTATTTTCCTTTTCCTTTTTTTTTTAAACTGTTACTACTAGTGAGAATATTACATTTCAATTCTATGGTATATTTTATTTTCCAAGGACTTCTAAATAAATATTAGAACTCTCTAAACATCTACCAACTGTGGTAAAGACCACTATAAATTCCAGTATGAATTAATGGAACATTTGAGTTCTAAAATACATTTTCATAAAGACATGCTACTGAAAGAACAAATCCAATTTGAGCAGTAGTTGGGAGATGCTACCTGCTGGTCTGGAGTACCAGCCCCAGGCTTTTTTTCTGAGTGGTGGTGAAACAAAGTCCTTGGTAAGTAAAAGTTCTCATGGCAATGGATACAATGGGCAAGGAAAACCAGGGCCCAGCCCAAGGCTCAACCAGCTCAGGGGTACTGACTGAGCAGTGTCAAGCATGCCACAAATGCCATCTCTACTTTTTCCTCACTGCAATTCCAACTGACCATGGGCTCAGGGCATTGCTTGGTGGTTGGAATGCTTGCCACCCCTGCTCCAAGTGTTAAAAGTTCCAGATATCTAGTAAGTGCCATTCTGTGTAGTGTTAACATAGCCATGATATTACATTGGAAAGAAAGAGACATGGAGGTCTCTCAATAAACATGGGGGCATATTCAATAGACTCCAGTTTGCTTCATGGAAAGCCTAATTCTCTGAAGGACCTGGGGAGAGCTGGCCTTGGGAACAGCTCTACCATCTCTGGGTCACAACAGAGCCCGGGACTATTTTGTTGCTCAGCAAGGCATCTGAGCCATACTTCTCCTTTTCTTCAAACTGAAAAACACTGCTGTCGACTATGTATGGTTGTGTCTCAATTAACGTGGAACTTTATGGAAGAAAAGTACTAAAAGTAATATAATTTTTAATGTCCTGTTTCAGTGAATCATCAGATGAACCCAGTGAAGTTGCTACCAGTACCCCAAAATTGCACATAAAGAAAGTGATGCTCAAACATGTGACTAACATTCTGAGTCCATAGCTAGTGGACATGAGGATAAGGGTTTAAATGTATATCTGATAGGACACCATGTGGCCTCAGCTGTTCATTAACCATTCCCCTAAAGAAGAATTTGTAATTAGTATACACATTGCTTCTAAAGTAATATTTCTATTTTATTTTAAAGACAAAAGAATGGAGACAAACAAACCAGAATAACACAAAAACAACAAAAGGAAACCAAATTATAGAGAAGATAGTAAGGAATTAGCACTGGATGCTGTATTATATAATGTTATCTTCATATTTGTTACTCAGTTATACAAATGACGGCTCATTCAATTAATCAATTTTCTCCACCCTCATCTCCGTTGTTCTCCCATCTGATCAGTCATCTTCCCTCTGATAATAACTGACTTTTTGGTTTATTTACTCCCTCGGGCTTTCACATTGGGGAGAGACATGGCTGCTTCAAATTATGCTGTAACAAACATGTGTGCACACAAATTGCTATAGCAGGAGGTGGAAAAACACCACCCTTGGTAGATAGGCAGGGAACTGGGTTCACTATGGTCAGGTCCCCATTGACAAGCCCTCAAGGCCATTGGGGGGTCCAGTCAAGTTGGCAGGGTTACCTCATGAACCGCCAGTCTCTGACCCGGTGAGCCACTCCCAGGGGCCCGGTGGAATCCTTGGGCTCTCCCCCATGGACCGCTGGGCTCTAAAGCAATATTTCTAAAGAGCCTGGTGAGGCATGGATATGTTACATCCTTACCAGAAGTAAAACTTTTTCTCAGTAATCTCTTATATGAGGAATTGCAAATTCAAAATCCCACAGCCTTCAGGCAGAAAATACAAATGTATAAATAGGGCCTGGTGAAAGACAACAGAAAGCAGTTGGCCCTATGGGGGACTGGAGCAGACTGCCCTGCTGCCCTGCTAAAGACCACCTTGCTGCAGCTTAATGACACATTTCTCACCTTTGCTTATTATTAAGCATTCTAATTTTTCAAGTGATGAATGTACAAAATCATCATATTTATATTTTGCTGTGTGTATATTAAAAATTTAAACCTCAGCCTAGAGTTTTGAACATATGTGAATGAATTAGGATCAAATCAGATAAGATTTTTCTTAAATGTAAACACAAAACAATGACATTAGATAGACGAGGAAAGGGTTGTGCTCCCGGTCTGGCATTGGCTGCCTTATAGAGAAGGCACATTAGCCAGGCTACACTAGTCATGAAGCATGCAGCCAGGCTCAGGATAGAAGGGGCTGGGTCACTGATGGGTGTGCTTGACCAGAGCCAAGTGCACATCTGCCTGGATGGAAGGAGATAAGCCATGGCAGCAGAAGAAACACTGACCCAGACCTGGTAAGGCAGAGAAAATGTGTATAACTTTCTGAATAATGAGAAAAATGCTTAGAGAATGTTAGCAAAATTACTTATAAATATAAGGAATGGATAACTTCTTTATCAGATCAAAGAGATGTCAAAATGGTGAGATTATACCTTGGCACAGCCTCTGTAGACAAGTCTGCTGGTTCCTCAAAAAATTGAACATAAAGGTGCCATAAGATCCAGTGATTCACCAGTACTGGAACCCACAAAATTAAAAACGTGTTCAGACAAAGACTAGTATGTAAGTATTGATAGTAGTGCTCTTCACAGTAGCAGGAAGGTACAGACAGCTCTCGTGGTTCTCAGCAGGTAAGTGGGTAAGCTCAGGGTGGTGTGTCCACACAGTGGACATGAGGAAAGGGGACATTGTTTGGCCACAGAAGGGCATGTGGTACCGACACATGCTGCGGAATGGATGGAACTTGGGAACATTAGCTAAGCAGAAGGAACCAGTCACAGGTGACCACACATTTGCTGATGCAGTTTATATCAACAGCCCAGAGTTAGGCCTAACCAAAGAGATGGGAAGCCAAGCAGGGAGGTGTTGCCTGGGGCTGGGGAAGGTGGGGAAGTGGGGATTAGTCATTTCTCTCCAGAGATGATGAAAATGTTCTAAAAGTGACTGTAGCAATGGTTTTGCACCTGTAAATTGCACCTTTTAAATGAGCACATTGTACGTTCACTGAATTACCTCTCAATAAACTGGTTTTATGAAAGGGCATTAGTATCCCTTGGGCCTCTGTGCTCCTGCCTCATCCCAGGCAGACCTGCATTCTATCTCAGGCCTGGCTACCAGTTGATTAGGATAATGGCCTGTGCTTGGGTGACACCTTTCTTTCAAGGATGTCAAGTAGTTTGAAAACACTAATTAAGCCTATGCTGCTGGCACATTGGTAAACATTGTTTTACTGCTCACAAACAGTCAAACAAAGCTGCTCTGGGGATCCCTGCATCAAGGCGGTTGATGTAACCCACTTCCTCAGGCTGGTTGGCCCCAGAGCATTGACAAGGATGCAGGAAGAAAACTGAGACTAACTGCATGTTTGTTATATGTTTCCAATGTTATAGGACTTGCTATGAACACTTTATTCACTAATGAGCAATTTGTGTCTCTTAACTCTCACATCAACTCAGAAAATAAGAATCGTTGCTCTTCTATAAGAGGAAGTTGAAGTCCAGAAAGATTGGATGCATTCAGCATAGTTCTTATTTCCAAGTAATAAAAAGGAAGCCTAATTAGTTTAAGCAGCTACGCAACTCATCAGAGCAACACCTGGCAGCACACACAATCACTGGGAAGGACTGTGCACAAAGCAGAAAGTCAGGGGATGAGAGTCCTGAGGCCACAGAGCCAGACCATTGCACTGCACTGCCCCTGCACAAGTCACCCACAGAGCCACTGCATACAGTGTACCCAGGGGTACCCAGAGACACTTGGGGTCAACTTTTGATTGAACTGTTGGCCCTATGATTTATCTCAACTGCCTCTATTTTCTTTTAGCGTCAAAGTCTTTAGAGTCAAAGTTCTAAGCACAAAACTTCCTTATAATATCAAAAAGACATCAAAGCAGTGAGATTATACTTTGGCGCAGCCAAAGATATAGCCAACTTGCTGAAGTCGCATCATTGCACTCTCCATTGTGCCCTTCGGCCATAGTGCAGAGAGTGAAAACCCCACTGCACTTAGGGTAGGTAGAGGAACTGGGGCCTGCCCTGGCATCTCAAAGCAGGCAGAGTGCAAGTGCTGGATGGCACAGATCTTTAGAGTCTGGCATTCTCTTTGTAGCATGGACCTGAGTGCAAGCTTTATGTCAATCCATTTACTGGACACCGTCTAGCTGTGCAGGGTACAGAGAAGGCCAGGCTCTCTGGCTCCAGCCACTCTGCTTAGAGGGGGATGGTAAAAGAAAGACGCCATGAGAGGAGAGTTCCAGGGAACATTTTATACCTGGGGCCTCAGACAGTGAGGGGCTTCTTGCATGGAGGCCTTCACCAGTTTGTGGGCTGGCCAAGATTCAAATCTTAACTTTTGACTAACTCTCTCTCCTGTAGATTACATGGTTTTCTCTTTCCTATTAAGTATGTTCTGAAGACATAAGTAACCATCTAACTACCTGTCATTTAAATCAGTTAAATGAGAGTAGATTTATTGCTCTTAATGAAAAGTTGTTTTATTATAGCAAAAATACCATCCATATCCCAGCGATAAGTCCTGCTCGTCATGGCTTTATCAAATCATCAGTGCCCCCTTTGTGCTGCTATTTCATAATTCTCCAGTGTATTGAGCAGCTATGCATTGGGCATCTACTGTGTGCCCAGCCTACTTCTAGGCACTGAGGATGCATAGTAAATGGGACAGTGTCCACTACATCCTAGAAGAAGGCAGACAATAGACCAGAAATTGTGCATTATGTCAGTTACTGACAAATATTTGAAAGAAAAGCAACACAGAGGGAGGGAGTGAAGGGTAATGAGCCGGAATGCATGCTATTTTAAACAGAGTGGCTGGGAATAACTGAGCCAAGACCATAAGGTTTAGTTTGGCTGAGCCAAGAGCGCAGAGGCTGGTGGATGGAAGGGGTAGGGACAGGTGTGGCAGCTCCTTTGACTGGGTCAGGTCAAATATTTCTGAAAAGTGGAAGTTGGACTTTGAAGGTGACTCTGGCAGTGTTCTCATCCGCTACTCTAAGCCTGAAATGCAGCTGCTCCTCCATGGCAGGCATTCCAGTTAGGTATTAACTTGGATTTGGGTACAGAAAAAGTCACAGATTGGCTGATACATTTGCCATGTGATAGTGAAGATGACTAAAAATTCTCAAGCATTTGGAGTAAAAGCCTGGGTCATTTTCTTGTCCCCAAGTTACAGTGAGTGTGATACACCAAGCATTTAGAAGGACAGAGGAAAGTGTGTAATTTGAATTTGTGTGTGTGTGTGTGTGACTGTGTATAAGTATGTGTATGTGTGTGTATGCACATATGGACTATTTAAGTCCACTAGTCTTCCTCCACTAGAGGAAGAGTGAGACCTGGCATATTTCAGCTAAGGCAACAGCATGTGCCTAGGATTGGGCGCAGTCTTGGACATGGAGTTATCCAACAGTTCAGTCTGACAGGAGTGTAGAAAGCAAAGTGGGTGGGAAGTGAGAAAGAATTTTGAGGAGACAGGCAAAGGTCAGGCAGTGCAAGGCCTTATATCACAAACTAAAAAATGCTGACATTTACCCTTGGTGCAGAGCACATGCTAGGCATGAACATTTGTGGGATCCATGTGGATGCTGGGTCTGGGAAACAAAGGGTGGTTTCCTGTTGAAAGGTGGTAAAGTGATCAGATTGGCATTTTGAGGAAGTTAATCTAGTAGCAAAATGGAGCCCTTGCTCGGAGTGGTGCAGGACTGGAGGCGGGGTGCTACTCAGCCTGCTCACCCCAGAAAGGTCAGAGAAGGGCCAAGGGCTTAGCACGGTTGCGTACAGGAGAGCAGGAGGAAAGCTCCTGTTTGCTCTTTCATGCTAGTGTGAGGCATCCCCGGGTACAGACAGTGTGAGGTCAAGAGCATCATCACATTTATCCCATTTATAAAAACACCTCTGGGAAAATATCTTCGAGGAGACTGGAGGTAATTTGTGAGTGTGTGTGCATGTGTGTGTGTGTGTGTGTGTGTGTGTTACTGGAGATTGAACCATGGCCCTTGAAATGAGTTACATCCGTACTCTGTTCAGAATCTTTAAATTTTGTGACCTAGTGTCTCTGAGTAGGTAAGTTGCTGAAGTTTGGTTTGAATTTGTGATCTGCATGCTTCAGCTTCCCAGAGTTTTGTGGTTATAGGCCTGTGCCACTGACCCCTAGGTACTAACTTTTATTCCCCCACTTTTATGATTCTGGGGACCGAACCCAGGGTCTTCACCTTGAACTACATCCTCCATTTCAGGGACTCAGTACTGCTTTTATTTTTTGTCTGAGATGGGTTCTCCTGAAATTATTCAGGCTGGGCTGGAATTTCTGATCTTCGTGCTTCAGCGTCCCACAGTGTGGAGGCCACAGGTGTGCACCACTACACTTAGGTTAATTTTTCTTTTTGATGTAGGGTTTTTAAAACCCTAAAATATGTCAGTATACTCACTAACAAGATTTTAAAAAATAAACAGATTAAATTTCATTTGATGACTCTGCCCCGCAACTGCAGGCTGCAGCTGAGGTGGGTATAAGACTCAGTGATTTGGAGCTCACAGCTGGTTCTCCTAGTGCTTGTTTGTGCCTCACTGGGGTCTGTGAAGTGCAGAAGTGTAATAAAGCCTTTGTATCAGAGCCTCGTGAGCCCATCAGCCTTGAGACTGGGGCATGGGTACCCTCCACCTGCATTCCATTGACAGTGCAGTCTCTGGAGTCAGACTTGTTCATGCAGAGTTGCTCCTCTCTCTGAAGCTGTGGCTGGACCGTGGTGGGCAGTGACTTGCTGAGAACAGGTGTCACAGAGCTGTTCCTAGAGGCCACCCCAGGCGGGGGTCAGAAATCTGTGTGGGCGTCTAGCTGCTGTGCAGCAGCAAAACTGACTAGTGGGGGCCAGAAAGACTTGGAACATCTGTGGGCCAGCCAGGGCATGTGCTGCATTGTGTCTGGAACCTACCAAACTCAGGAGTGTCCTTGACAAGGATCTTGGAGAATAGACTCTCTTTCAGCCTAGGTCTAGCTCCAAGCTTCTGGCTTCCCACCTTTTTCTTTTGTCCTTTCCTCCATAGATTATGGTCTACTGTATGCCAGATATTGTTACAGACATCAGTGTGCAAAGAAAATTAACTCAACTCCTGCCATAAAATTGCTTTGCCAACAGTTTGTTGGTAAAGAACAATAAATAAACAGATGACTAAAATACAGTAAAACAAGGGATATGGAAGAGATTTATCTTTTCACTTTTAGATTTTTTTTTAAATCAGAGAGGCTTGTAAATTTCACTTTAATTTCCTGTTGGAGAGTTTATGGATATATTTTAATGCTTTGTTAACCCTACATCAAGAAAAAAGAAGTTACCTTAATTTCCTAGCCTATATTTTTCCATAAGAGTCAATTGCCTGCTTCAGGAAGTCATAAACACAAGTGCCTACAAGGGCCAGGCAGGTGACAGGCAAGAGCAGGAGCGGGTGGAGGGGTGAAGAGAAGGGAAACAGAGGAACGCCGTGTTCCAAAAGAGGCAGATGCTCCTTAGAGAAGGCAGATTGTTGCTGGGCAGAAATATGCATCTGATGGTGCCAGTTCTTATGGTTTTTCAAGAGAAACTGGGTTTTATGTGAAATCTCTGATTTTTAAATGTTAGCAACTAACTTAAATAATTATTTTAAAGCTGCAACGCCAATGCCACTCTGCCTGGGCTGGCTTGTCCTAAGTGGTAGCAGGGAGTGTTCAGAGAGAAAGGTTTGTGTGCACTGCTGAGATGAGTGTGAAGACTGTGGTGGAACAGCCTGGAGTTATCAAATAGCTCTCATTGTTGAATAATGCCTTTGTTTTGGAGAGGCAGCAAAGGGAAACTCAAATACGTGTCATTTGCTTTCTTCTCTTTGCTATTGCAAAGCACTTTGGAGCATTTTGTAGAAAAACAACACTCAGGTAAACAGCACTATTTCTTTCTTTGAAGATAAAGTTGATCCTGGAATACACCCTTGGAGAATCCAAGTGGGTCTGAGCATTTTCCTGCCCCGCCTGACAGGCACCCATGGAGCCACTGAGCTCTTGGCTCTCCTTCACAGCAGCAAGCAATGACCTCAGGAATCCCCGCAGCGGTTCCATCTAACTTCCTGGTCCTTTGGTCCCAAAGACCTGACTTCCTCCTGCCCAGCCTCTCTGCTCCACAGCGCTGCAGGAAGGAACATCTGGGTGCAGCAGCTGCCTTCCAGGCGGTGCCCACTCTGTGCCCATTCCCTGACTCCGGGCATTGCTGGATGTGTCTGTGTCTGGCAGATACAGCCTAAGAGCAGGAGGCACGCGCGACCTTGGGATATTTCAATATGGCAGATGTGACCTTCCTTCAAGGCCGGGGGGCCTGTCCTGCTGTGAGCAACTTTGCGGAGGAGTGTCAGGGAGAGGCGCGGCTCCTGAAGGGGCCCTGCTCCCTTTGCAGTCTGTGTGCTCCTGACTCTCTGCGGATGCCAGCTGCCCTTTGCTTTCCATCAGCCGACGGCTATAAATACAGTCACATTTCCCACATACTGTATTTATGTTTCAGAAAATGTCTGCGTTGCATACGTAATGTAAGAGATATAATTATAATATTTCAAAACTGGCCAAATTTCGTGAAATATAAAATAACAGATGGCACCACATAATATTGGTGTGGTGTGCTTCGTTTAAATCATAACTGGGGCCTGAAAATGTTCCATTTGGTAGAGGGTGGTGACGAGCGTGTGTGCTGGGGTGGGGGTAGTGTGGTTCCCCTCCTTTGTCCTCTCAACACTTTTTTTCCTCAGGGAAAATGGAACTAAAAATGGGTCCACCACAGTAGTTTTAAGCTTGGCCTTATTGGTTGACCATTTATATCTTCCCAGTGTTTCACTGGCTGGAGAATTGGGAGCATGGCTTGTAAACCTGGACTGTGGCCTAGACATTGCCAGTGCATCAGCTATCAGACTCTGGTCTCACAAGTGGCATGGATCTCCCACAGATGCTCATTATTAATTACCCACCAAGCTACAAGTAGAATTTTAAACCTTCAGATACCTGTTTTGCATTGCAGGCACAGCAGTTATACTGGATGTTTCTGTCCAGGTATGGCCTGTGCCATGCGGAGAATGAACAGGGTACACTTGCTTTGATTGTGCTCACTGGCACTCTCACCTTCACTGGGAGCTCAATGTGAGACATCAGTGATTCTCAAAGGTCCAGGACACTAGAGTTTAGTGTGACTCAAGGAAGCCCTCCAGAGCACAGAGTTGTCTAAAAGGAAGGTCAACCTAGGAGACACACATGACCTCTGGTGCCCAGACCTCCTCATGTCCACCCAGATGGCTCACAGACTTGAACATGTCATGACTCCTGCAGGTATCTGAATATAATCCACATTCTCCAAGGGCTGCATTAACTTTTTGCACTCCAATTTCCTTTCCTGTCTCATTGAAGAAACTAATATTTAGCAATAAGTTTTTAGACCCTTACATTCTTTATAAACAACACAGGGACCAGAAGCCATGGGTGCTAGTACCCAGATCTCCCAGCCTGTAGGGGAAGTCTTCCATGACTCAGCGTTTATTGAGCCAAAGAGCAGCAAAATCAGCCCCACAGGGCTGAGATAACCAGTAGCCTTCTGCAGTTAACCTTTTATTGAAATTGATTTCCATAGCTCCCACCCATCATAGACACTTGAGAATTTAGATGTAAGGAATTCATTGATCTTTGGGTAGATCAACATTTAGTGGGTGAGGATAACAGACCTGGGCTTAATATAAGGAAAACATTTCTAATAATTTGGGCAGTTCAAAGATTGAAAAGCTACCCCAAGGGGGAGTAAATTTTCTATCCATGGAAAAATCCACCCGGTCAAACCTGTGTGGCCACTAGGTGGAGATGATGAGGTGGAAGGGATCACAGGACTGTGCTTCTCCCCTTCTGGTCCCAGAACCCTCAGCTTCAGGAGTGCTGGGAACCTGTCGGAAGTGCCATCCTCCGGGTCCACCTGAGATCTGCTAAATAGGAATCTGATTTTGGCAACATCTCCCAAGGGATTCTCATGACATTGGAGTCTGAGGAGCATGACCCTATTGGAGTCCTTCTAAGGTACACATTTGTGAGTGACTTGTGCTAACTGTGAACATATGACTGTTCTGGGCACTTGGCACTCGTTCTGCTCTTATAGAGAAACCACATGCTGGAGGGTGTGAGGAGACTCCAGAAGACTCTGCTACTCAGAAATCTTTTTAGTACAGTAGGATTAGAAAGTTTCCTCTTCCTGTCCTTCTGTCCACTCTGTTCTGATCTGCTAAAGGTGCTAAAATTTATAGTGTACATTATTTCCATGAGTTTGAATACTGACTCAGTGAAAATGATAACATCTTCACTAGATGGGATAATGCTTTAAGACATTATTACCAATTAAGCTATTAATGTTAATTAGTACATCAATTTGCTATCAGAGAGTAGGGCTTATCATCTTTGTATCCCCACTACTTAGCATGTTGCCTGACAAATATTAGTATATAATTTGTTCCTATGTATACCTTTTTCCAAATAAGGATTCAGGGTTCCTTTATCTGCTCAAATACCTGTTAAACTAGAGTAGTTCAGACTCTATAGAAATAATTTAAGAGACAGGTGGGTAGAAATTTCTAGGGGAACTTCTGAACATAAGGAGGTGCAGGAGGCTGTGGATAATCGGGTGGAGGGAGAAAGGGAGGGAGAAGGGAGAGTGAGAGACAGACGTGGAAATGGAGACAGACAGAGACAGACACAGAGAAGCACAGAGAGATACTGAGTGTCTGCACCCAGGCACCTCGGTACTTCTCTACAACGAACACATGAAAGCTTAGTAATCCACATGGACAACACATTCCCACTGCACTGATACCCTATGCCTTTCTTACAATAGTAGAACTTGAGTTATATACCTAGGTTCACAGCTCAAATGTGACAGTGAAGTGGCCAACAGCATGGGCTCTGCAGCCAGATCTAGTCCTGGCTATGTGTCTACAAGCCTGAGATAGTCACTCCAGTCCTCTGCGTCTCTGTGAATAGAGATGACCGGGACAGACAGTGGGGCTGGAGCAGGACAGAGTACCTGCCTAGTGCTTATCAAGTGGCAAGCAAATGTTAGGTATTGCTGAGGCCATTGCCGCTGTTGCTGCATTGCTATGACATACTTTCCAAGGTACGCGAATGTGCATTTGAACATAACCATGCATTCGGCCTTGGAATTTTACAGACAATTTTGTAACTTTCTAGCACCAACTAAGGATTTCTTCTGATCCTGCCTTTCTCCCTGACTGACTTGTACACTTCTTGTTATGACTTCAGTATTCTTTTTTTGAAGATACAAAATGTTCCTGGAAGACATTAATTCATATAGGGGTAGAGAAAACCAGATCTTATTAGAAAAGGACAAGGCTAGAGGTACCTCATGTCACCCTCACTGCCATATGATTGTTAAATGTGCTTTTCTTGGAAATATTGAAACATGAGGACAAAATTCTAAACATGGAACCAGTGGGATAAGCTATAACCAAAGTCCTTACACATTCTCCAAACAGAATCCTTCTCACATTTAAGCAGTCTTGTGTGAAGGAAAACCAAGTGGGAGACCAAGAAGGATGAGTTTTTTCCTTTGAAATATTTTTTTGAAGGAAAAATACAGTTTCGTGAGGAGACATAAGCACATTGAGGGTATCATTCCTCTTTCCAGTGTGCTGCACAGCTTTGAAAGAGAGGATTACACAAGAAATGAGAAACATGGTACCAAGAATTAGGGCTCATTGCCCCGGTTGGGTGCCCTGGGGCATTCATCAGTTTTCTCCACAGTGCCCTTTTCCTGCTCCAGGGTCCCATCCAGGCACTGCACTGGCCCAGTGCCATGCTTCCTCAGCATCCAGGTGCCCAAAACAGAAAGCTACGTCATCACCAGGAACAGGAGGGAAGATGCTGTCTGCGTCTCCATTATTTTACAAGTTCTTACTGAGTTCTTAGTATACAAGACAGGTACAATTGATTTAATCACTGCCATAGAGAAGAATATCAACTTGGAAAAAGGTTGCAGATAGGTAAAGATGTAGCCGCTGTGAAATGTATGGTAGGGAAAATGCACCAAGCACTGCAAATTCCTGAAAAGACGAATGACTCCTTGAGATCCTTTTCAGGACAGCACAGTGACCTGATCCATGTCTTCTGGTAGAGAGTGCACTGGGATGTACTTCATGGTCAAGCGAATCAACCAAATCGGGTGTCGGTTTATGTGAGAGATTGTGTTTCAGCACAGTTCTGAGAGAATAAATACCCCACACATCATTCTTAGGCATCAGTAGTCAGAGGAGAGTGGAGTGGAAGTGGGGGATCACACCCACAAAAGCAGCTTTTCCAAGCCAGCTGTGAAATGTAGACTTAGGAATAACTTCAGACAGAGATCTGGATTGGGGTCTGGAGAGATAAGTAACCACTTTGCTTTTCATAGCTAAGTTTCTTGGAAATTTGGTCTTTATATGTGTTCTCCTGTCTTTCTCTTCCATTCATCCCCAAACCCACAGAAATTTGGCTTCTGTTTCTTTTCTCCTACAAAAGAGTTTGTTCATTTGTTTGTTGTGGTACTATGGATCTAATATAGGGCCTTCACACTGAGCTACATGCCCAGCCCTTTTCATTTTCTTGTTTTGAGACAGGATCTGGCTAAGTTGCTAAGTTGCCCACCCTAGGCTAACATTTGCAATCCTCCTGCCTCAGTCTCCCAGAGTGCTGGGATTATAGGCATGCACCACCATGCCTGGCTAAAAGTTTTTCTTAAGGCTATTAATGATTTTCCTTATGATAGCTAATAGAAGAAAGTTAATATTCACCTTTCCCAATTTCTTGGTAACTTTCTGCATTTTTGGTTACTGTGTTCTTTAAATCCCTTCTCTCAGATTTCGTAGTGCTGCCATTGGAGTCCCTTCCCCATCCCTCCTGTACCCTCTCTTCCACTCCCTTCTGTCCCTGCCCTTCCCCTCCATTCTCCTCTGCTCCCCTCCTCTTATCCTTGGCTAGTCCCTTGTTGCCAGGCCATTAAAAGAGTCCTTTTAAAGACTTAGTACTAGGTTTCTCTCAGTTCTGTGTATTTGTTCCCCAACCTCATCTCATTGACTTCAGCGACAGAAACCATTATTACTGGGTGTAGTGAGCACCATGACTACTTCCGTCCCCCCCCAATTCTGAACAATTAAGAAATCTGTATCAAAATATCAAATTTTGAACAACTGAATCACAGGCATCAAATTATGTTTTACTATGGGTGGTGCTGAGCTGGAAAATGCAGTCTTGCTTCAAGTCTGGAATGAGCCTCTCACTTGATACCTTTCTTTCTCTCTCCTGGGTATATTTACTCGGTGGGGACGAAATCACTCACCCCTCTAGTGCTGATCTCTTTTGCAAACAGGACCTGTTGGGGTTGATCACCCAGTGGAGGGAGGAACAAGATGTAGAGCACTTGAGAGCTATGGGCGGTCTTTCCAAGGGAAAAAGGCAGCAAGAAAAGATGGGGAAGAGGGGGAGGGAGAGAGGACAGAGGAGTAACTGCATGAGAGCAGACTGACATGCATTCATACTGCCCAGTAGAGAAACAGGGACTCAGGTGTGTCATGCCTTTGTCATCTCTCTCATCAAAGGAATTGGTCTTATTCCTGCCAGGGAGAAATAGTGGGCTGAGTGGAGACAAAGATCTTACCCCAGTATTTTTCCTGAGAAGGCAATGGTTTCAGTTACATGAAGCTAAAGAAATCCACAGAAAAGGGAAGATAACTCCTCCAATTACCCCTATACTAAGATAAGTCACAAATGTTTATCTTTTCTCAGAGCCTCCCCTCTCAGCACAGATTTGCATGTGCCGTGTTTTCCTTGACATCTCCCTTTGGATGTTTCCAGTGCTGTTGCTGTCATCAGGCCCGAGTCAGATTATTAGTAACTAGTGCTGAGTTACCGCTCCAGGCCAGGTGGTGAGCTGACCCCACATGGCTATCTCATTCTATCTTCACATCATCTCTCAGAGGGAGGTGGTACAGGGCATTCATGAACTCAAGCTTAGGGAGTTTCAGGGAACCCACACATCACATCAGAGCAGGAGCATCCTAAGCCTGAGGCCAGTCTGGGTAACTTAGCGAGTTTCTGTCTCAAGATAAAGGATAAAAAAGATCTGGGTGTTGCTCAGTGGTAGGGTGCTTACCTAGCATAAACAAGGCCCTGAGTTTAATCCCTAATACCCGAAGTAATAAGTACATGAATAATAAACACGTTTCAGCCCACACTGCCTGTCAGAGTGGCAGGGCGCCTCAGCCTGGCAGCTGGCCTCTATGACTTCGCTGATGCACTCTGCTCCTTCCTTCCTGGCCCATCTCCATTCTCACAGGCTGGGTCTGAATCTGTTGTCTCCTTTCTTAGTCACTGACAGTAAGCTCATCCAGAACACATCAAGTGCCTATGGTGTCAGTTTTGCAAACTCTCACCATCACCAGATCCTGTAGATTATACCTCCCAAGACTCTACCCTCACCTGTCAAGGGACCCGAGCCCCGCCACCTTCGCCAAGTGCTCCAGACAAAGCCTGGACTCTGGGGTACACCTTGTTAACACCACATCCATTCCTTTGTACTGCACACTGTGCCTAGACTGGTATGCGCGCTTGGTCTCCACCATTCCAAAACCATCCAGAGCTTCCCAGCTCCCTCAGGATGGAGTCCAGGCTCCTCTGAGGGCTTCAGGGTCAGGAGGACCTGCTTCCCTGCACCCTACTGCTGACTCTTCCTGGCCTGACTGCCTGGTCTTCCTTGAATTTCTTACATGGGTCTTGATATTTCCCACAAGGGCTGTGTCCTCTGCCTGGAACCTCTCTGTCCAGGACCTAAATTGCCTTGTTCTCGGGATCTAAGATGAACTCTCTCCTCCCCAGGGATACCTTCTCTGTCCTGTAAAACCAGGTCAAAACCACCCTTCCACCATTCTTCTCTCTTAATACAGTATACCTCCAGGTCCAGGCAATCACCACCACTACAATTTATCTCTGTGTGTTTGGTTATTTAACAAAACCTCTGCCTCCTTCTAGAACTTAAACAGAGGACAGAGACCTAGTCTGATGCTGCTCTCTGTTGTATCTCAAGTGCCTTATATGGTGTCTAGCACAAGACAGTTGCTCAGTAAGTGCTGACTGAATGGCCTCAAAATGACCATGACAAGTGACGGTTGGGTTGGTGACTTTACACACCACAAACACTGTGTTCAGCGCTTAACAAGAATTGTCATTCATTTCTCAACACAACATGTGGAGACAGCTACTCCGCTTACCACCACCGCACAGACAGGAAACCCGACCTGGGAAAGACCATGCTGCAAACTCTCAGTATCAGAGCCAGATCCCAAATCCAGCTGCTTAGTTGTGGGAGACTAGATCCTGCCACCTCTGTGGCATCAACTGCCAGTTCGTTCATCAGAGAACTTGAAAGAAAAAAATGAAACCCTAGTTATTCAGGAAATAGTTAACCTTGTTGCATGTATTTTAGGTATAATCCTCACCTGACAGAGAAAGTTATCTGTGGCTGTGTTAAATTTAGTTTCCATCTATCTGAGTTTTATTGAATGGAGCAGGACAACGAGGACAAGCAGACAACTCGGGGCTGACAGCCTGTTACCCTGGAGCATAGGGTGGGCAAGGAGAGGAGATGGTGGGCCAGGAAGTGGGCAGTGGCAGAGAACTCTAGACCTTGGGGAGGCAGAGCTGGAAGAGTCCTCACCCCATGGCTGAACTCCTCTCATGCCTACACTTTGTATGGGGAGCTGCTCCTGGCCATGTAGACTGGCAGAAGACTCTGATGGCAATTTTCTGAAATCAGATCTTGAGGACGCGCTGCGGGTGTGGAGTCATAGTTTCCAGCTGGAATGCCAGTCAGGAAATCCCTAGGTGGACATCTGCAGAATCAGCCTGAGATGGAGACATGTTAGAAATCAGGAGACCTGGCTGTCACTGGGCCCCTGATGACAACAGCTGCCTTTATTGAGCTCAGCACACTGGGCTAAGTGCTTTGAGGCTTCCTCTCGCCTACTCCTCATGGCTTCTCAGTGGGATGAACATTCTTATCTTGATTCATCAGGTAAAGAGGCACAGCATTGGAGAGGACAGGAGACTCCCTGGGGTTCATATGACCAGATTCCGAAAGTCCTACCTGACCTGAGTCTCTGCTGTCCATCCTCTGCCACTCTGAGGGTGACTTGTGACCTGACATTGTGGGAAGGCTGGGAAGTTCCCTGGTTCACTCATGTGTTCAGCTATCTGCTCCACATGTTTAGTGAAAGCCTCCTCGGGACCCAGGCCTGCAGAACAGCAGCGATGAGAAGGCTTCACACCAGGAACATAGAAACGAAAAATGGGATTATGGAAGAAAACTAAGCTGCCTGTTTCTTAGCATCCTAGTGGGTGGGGACTCATGGGCTGTGCAGTTGTTTACAGCAGAGTAGCACAAGGCAAGGGGCCTATAGGAAGCAGAAGCTGGCATGGAGCTTGAATAAGATAAGAGGAATGCTCAGGGTAAAGGGCATACACAGGGGAAAGGCAGGCCTGGAGAGAGGGGCTGCAGGGCATAGAGGCCTGTACAAGGAAGGGCCCACTGGTCCCTTTTCACTCTCAGACAATCAGAGCACAAGAGTTCCCAGGCACAGCTCTCAGAGCTGGAACTCTCATGTCTGGCTACACAGAACATCTGAAGAAATCTGGACACAAATTAGTCTCTGTGCCCAAGGCCACTCTCTACCTCTGCTGGAGGAGGGACACCACTCCCAGTGAGACTTCTTGCTTCCAGTGCCTTTTCATTCCAATGCCAAAGTAGATCTCTGTCCTGCTGGCTCTCATTCTGTGGAAGCAGCTGCTTCGCTACCCACCGTCTCCCTCCTTCTCTCGCCTCTCCGTGTCCTTGTGGGCAACAGGGACTTTTCTTCACACCATCATTTGGCTTGAGAGTCACTCCCACGAAATCTGTACTGAAGAAGGCAGTGATGAAGCGTCATGAAAAACAAGCTGGGGGTTTATGGTGGTTGTTTTCCAGGCAAGTTTCTTTTCTGCTTGAATATGACTTAGAAGAATTTTACTCTTTTATTTTCTTCTCTGAATCCTGGACAACACACTCAGTGTCACTATGAAGAGCCTCCCTGGGTCTCCCTCCTGCTGCTGGCTATCTTGAAGCCTGCTGACCTTCCCAGAATGAGGGAGGAAGCTGCTTTTCCCCACTTGACCTCTATCTGTAGTACTGGGAAAGGCCACATGTGACTTCTCACTTCCCGATCACATTTTCCAAGCTCCCTGGAACAGAAGCATCACTCTTGGGAGGGCAGTATATCAGCTACTGGTTGCAAAATGTAATGAAAGCTTCATGGTCAGAGTACTGAGATATCCCAGTGGGTGCCACGGAGCCCATGCAGAATGAGCTTTTAAGGTTTCTTTCACTTAGGGAGAGGTTGGAAGCTGAGCCCCAGGTTGACTGTGTTAAACCATTGGAACCTCTAGGAAATGTGCCCAAGCCAAGCATGGTTGTACACGCCTGTAATCAGTCTCTACACAAAGCAAGACAGAGGCAAGAGGATTGCAAATTTGTAACCTACCTGGACAACTTAGCAAGATCCCCTCCCAAAATTAAGAAAAGAAAGACAGCTCCCTTGAAAACAGGTAGTTGTAAAGAGTGAGGCTGACCCCAAATCCCTCTGGTCCCTGCTCCTCCATGTGGCCTCTTCTTTTGGGCAGTCTTCCCATGGTGCCACCTGCCAGATGTGACTGAGTCAAGGGAGCCCTTGCAGAACATGCAGCTTGGATTGTCAGTCTCCAAACTGGTCAAAAAATAAACCTCTTTTTAAAAACATAAAACACCTAGCCTCAAGTACTTTATTATAGCAAGAGAAAATGGTTTAAACCAGGGCTGTAGGGGCTGGGGATATAGCTCAGTGGCATAAGCATCTGCCTGGCAAACACAAGTCCTGAGTTTGATCCCCAGTACCATTAGACCAGGGCTGTAGTTGTGTTTGGGAGAGTTAAGATAAAAGCATTCTCTGTGTTTTTAGCTTACAGTGGTTATATAAGAGGCACTGAGGAGACCAAGGGAGAGTGTATAGAGAGAGGGAGGAGGAGAGAGAGAAAGAGAGACCGTAGGGCAGCAGGTCATGTTAATGAATAAAATAAGAGGCCTGGCTGGGCTGCAGCTAGAGCTCCAGATGATTTTTACTTAGGAGTCAAGAATCAGCAGGACTTTCTGATTTTTCAAGAGGAACTAAAAGTCTGAATGAGGAGATATTTAAATCTTGGCAATATATTCCACTTTAAAAGTGCTGCTGGGTGTAGAAAACATGTCTGAGGCTGAGACAGGTCCCCAGGTTACATGGGAGCAACCCCAGGAGTAGATGCTACCAATAGACAGATGCTAGAAGCTATAGGCCTTGGTCTTACGCCTCTTCCCTGAGGTGACTGAGGAGGTTATGCAAGACTCCTATGTTCTCAGCTTGCTGGGAGATATTAGAGTGTGGTAGCCAAGACTTGTAGCCCAGAAGATTATAGACTTGTAGCCCAGAAGATTCAGGGTTGTCTTACTTTTCTATCACTGCTGAGATAAAATACTTGCCACCCAGAGTTAAAGGGGGAAAGGTTTATTTAACTCACAGTTTGTGGAGGTTTCAGTCCATGATCAGCTGCTCCAAGCCAGGGTGGCACACGGCAGAGAGGCAATAGCTCATGGCAGAGGAAGACAGCAAAAAGCCTTGTGAGAGCATTTCTGTCCCTTATATTGTGTGCAGGGTACTCACCCTAGGGCAGGTGTAGCACTCACACCCTTAATCACAGCACTGGACCATGAATCAATCACACACTTTAGATTTTGCTGCCTCTGAAAAGCCCACATGAGGCTTTGGAGAGACACCTAGACACAACCCATAACAAGGGCCAAGGGGCCCTCTGTTACAGCTGGAGCCCCCAGCACTGGTGGGGCATGTGAAAGGCTACCTAACTAAAACCCATCTCAAAATGCTGTCATAGCAATGGTAGGAGAGAGTGGCTCTGGGGGGTCATGCCTTTTGGGTCTGACTGGACTGTGATGGAGGTGGGTGCAGACAGTCAGTGAGCTCCTCACCGTGTGCCTCTTGGGGAACAAGAGATGCTGGGCAGAGGCTACTTTTGGGTATGGATTTAGCTGTAGCAACCTACCCTGGAGCCCTGTTCAAGTATCTCATCATGATGTTTATAACATTGTTTTCTCCCCACACATCTCAGACAACAATATCTGCAGTTGAGTGGGCTCTGGAAATACTAACGCCAGGCAACAAGAGCTGTGTCTGGAAGGGAGACGAGGACCACTGAAATCCGTTGCTCACTAGGACTTTGGGCTTAGTTTTCCTGGCAGATTCAAAACCTTTACTGGTAATGAGCAACCCATGCAGCTGGTGTGAAAGACAGCAAAGGGAGCGTGAGTTCACCCAAAACTACAGAGCTCCAAGCTCCACCAGAACCAAGTTCAGGCAACCTTCTCCTCAGATTCTGATTTCTCATTTTATATTAGTCTGTGCTCCAGGCATGACAACTGTTTGGGGGAGAACTGTTCATTCCAGGAAATACTCAGCGTGCACCTCAGTAAAAAACCAAGAAATCTTTCCCCGCAACTTTTCTCATGAGAATCATAGTTCAGTAGACTTTTTGGTGGGGGCATATTTGGGTTAACATCCACACTTGCCAGGCTTTAGTTGAACTGAACTTTGGAGGTCTTGAAGGCTCTCACATCCTTTGAGGAAATATCAAAAGCCGAAGCCAGTGTGTCAAACACAGGTATCCAGTGAAGCTTGAAGAATCTAATTTTGCAGGAAGGCATCTTCATATAAGTGCCACCGATCAGTTGCGAAGCTAGTTGTCCCTTTGCTGAGGAGGGAAATCAGATTCATTTCAACCCTGCGAGCACCACGATTTCCAGCCCAAATGGATACAGCTGGAGTTTGTGTTTTCCCTGTCATTACTACCAGCCCATTGTTTCCATTTTAAAAGGTATGCATGTGGACTGAACCAAAACAGGGATTATTGAAAATACTGTGCTGGCTGATTGCATTTAAATGGCCCAGTATCTCTGCCTAATAGCCAGTGCATTCTTGGTAAAACACACAAATTTGACTGCAGATTCTACTATCAGCTACTACAATGACAAGAGGTGTTCACGTGGTTGTCCTGCTTTCCCAAGGGCTTTTACATTTGTTGCTTGGTTTGCTCTCCCTCTCTCTAGGGAATGTGCACCCTATGTCAAGGCCATGGTTGGTCTTTCACAGGGCTCATTCTGAGGAGACTCAGCTTCTCAGGGTACATGGAGGGTGCTCAGCCATGGTTGCCAACTCAGTGCTCAGTAAACAGTATTTGAAAATAAACTAAATGCCCTTATTTTAGTTCCTGGTTTAATTTTCCACACAGGGAGATGCGTATAGAGTTGAAGTAAGAGTCACATGGAATCTTGGGCCTCTTTTTCCACAGATTGTAGGCTGCCAGTACCCGGCCCTGCCAGCGGCAAGGCATAGGCTCTGCTGCTCTCTGTGAGGCACTGAGATAGATCCTGACTAGAATCCTTTAAAGAATCTGTGCATTCCCGATGCTGATCTCTGGGAAAAGAGGAACATGGAGTTAAAAGTGACTGATGGTTAGAGACCGTCAGAACTCAGAGTAACCATGCTGTGTGATCCCTGGCTATCTGAAATTGGTAAGGGCAGACCGCATGACCACTGGAGTCATTGTCACTAGGTCCTTGGGGACAGCATTTGCTAACAGCAAGGCCTCCTGCTTCTTCTGTGTTCCTGTCTTGTCCAGGTCCTTCCACAAAGGGTCCCTATCAGCAGTGTGAATCCAGAAGGGAGGAGCTAGTGTTGAGCCAGGCCTGGGCTGGGTGGGCTTGGCAGTAGTCAGGCACCAAGGGTCTGCAGAGCTTGGGAGGTAGAAAGAGATCCAGTTAAAATTCTCTGCCATGGCTGGAACTTGTCCCCGGGGAGTCACGAAGTCAGAGAATGTGTGACTGTGTGATTTTCTTTTTCCTCCCCCTTCTTTTCTCCTTTTCTTCCACCAAATGCAAATCAGTAGATGTGTATTCACAGTCTGTCAAACTCAGGAGGAGAGAAGAGTAGCCCTTTCATTCTGAGCAGGATGGGGAAAGGCCCCCAAGCCAGGAGGAAAGGAGTGCAGGAAGTGGGAGGAGAAAGGGAGGAGCGACTCCCTCACAGGGCGGGGGCTGGGGGGGCAGCATCTGGGCAGGGTCTGGGAGGATGCTTGGCCATGCCTGCCCACTCAGTGTGGGGGGCAGTCTGTTCCTCCCGGCTCCTCACCACAGAAGAGGGGAGTTATGTTTTCCTGCTGCATTCCTGCTGCATAGGGAAGTTCAGCTCTTGCTTAAGAGATGTTTGGGGGTAAAATTTTACCTAGACGCTAAAATCTGGTGCCATTTTCTTTAATACACTCTTCCCTCAGTATGCATGAGGGGCTGCTGGCTCCAGGACCCCTGTGGACTTTGTGGGGGCTCAAGTCCCTTATATAAATGATGTGGTGTTTGCATAGAAGTTACATCTACCATCTTTACTAGGTTACTTTTAGTATGTAGTATGTCAATACTACGTAAGTAGTTTTTAGAGGATGAAGACAAGAGAAAACTCCCTAAGTATTTGGTACATGCATAGATTTTTTAAAAAATAGTTTTATTCAGCAGTTGGCTGAATCTATGGCTATGGAGCCCAGGGATACAGAGGCTTCCTGTGCTTAGCTAAAGTTGGATCAGGTTTAAGTATCTAAATAGAAGGCTTTAGGATGACACGAGCTTGGTCATTTTATTCTGGAGCAAATCGACCCAGTTTCTGGCCTGTGTGTTCTCAGGCAATGCTGGTGTGTGTAGTGAAAACAGGGACAATAGTGGAAAGATACACTGCCGTTGGGGTTGGCTGGTAAGACAAGCCTGAGCCCTAGATTGCGTGTGTTCTCCCCCTGGCTCTGCCCTGCGTTTGCTGGACTTTGTGGGCATATCTTCATCTCATTTCTTCCTTAGTTCTCTATCTGGGGTGCGAGGCTAAGGAACTCCCCTCTGTGTGCTACGTGGGGGCAAAACCCAGGAACAAGATTATAAGCCTGCACTTCTTTGCTGTGTCCAGTGCAGCTCACATTCTAATTACTTGTGTTTGTGAGGACATTAGATGCGCACTGCAGTGCCGGCCAGCCGCTCCCTGGCTTTGTGAAGAGTAGTTATTGTCTTTTCTGCTGTGATTCTTCAGGGCATAAAGCACCATGCAGCTAATGTGGAGGGCTGATGTACCAGTCACCTTTCCATTTCTGAGACAAATATTTGACATGCACAGTTTAAAGAAGGAAAGGCTTACTTTGGTTCATGGGTTTAGAGGTTTCAGTTCACAGTCAGCTGACCCAAGGCAGAAACAGTGTGGGAGGGGGGTTAGCTGCTCAACTCATTCCCTCAGGAAGCAGAGCGCAAGGGGAGCGCTTGAGAGAAAAGGGCCAGGGATGGGATATACTCAAAACCCACACCCCCAGCCACCTTCCTCTAATGTGGCCCCCACCATCTTATAGCCCATTTGGCTAATGAGCTCATCAATACAGTAATCTATTGTTGAGGTTCATATGTGCACAAGCTGATCATCTCTCTAGACACCTATCAGTCCATGCAAGTTGACAATCAAGATTAACCTCCAGTTTTTCTCCAATCTTTGAACAGTGATAGCAAAGGGCTCAAAAAATATAAATCACAACAATTACAATCTTTGTGAAATGAATATAAGTGGGCAGGAGGTGGAATTTCTGTGGAGAAGGAAAAGGAACAGGTGACAACTGATTTAGGAAGAAAGCTGAGATTTAAGCATCTACAGAAGGGCACGGCAAATAGATGTAAACAGATTTACATCACTGAGCCCAGGGGTTCTAGAAAGGAGAGGTACAGGGTCTCTAGGAAGGAATGAAGAGGGCTAAAAACAAGAATTTCATTTAAAAGTCAGACACTCTTCACCTGCAGCAGTCTCTGATCTTCTCACTTTGGTGTAAACAGGAAATTTAGTTTTTGAAGGGATTGAAGAAGAAAGTCTCTGCCTTGGGAGAGAATTGAGGCATTCTGTGGAAACAAGTTTGGAATCTCCCTGCTCAACGGCAGAGTCCACTGGGCTTACTTCCAGAATGATGGCGGCCAGGGTGCTACTTTCCTGGCCAGAGAAGGAAAGATTCCTCCATTCAGAGCCTCCACTGGCTCTTGTGGGAGCAAAGCCCCAAAACAACCTGCCATCCTGTGAATAGCCTGAGGCCAGTTACCTGCCAGAGCATCGTTCAAGGTTACAGCAGTAGGTGGCTCCACAGAGGAGCCCAAATGAGCTGAAAGGAGCTCTGAGGAGTGCGCTGGAAGCAAAAGGAAACTTCAGAAAGTCTTGATTAATGTTTTCGGAGAGACAGGAGAAGATACCGAACCATGGAACAAGAATAGTGCACTATTTTAAAAAATCACTGAATAGGAAGTCTATTTGAAGTTAATAATTTGATAGTATAGCTTTTTATTAACTAAGTTTATTAGTACATTTTAGGTATACATAATGATCACATTCATTATAGGGAATTTGTACCATACAGATGATACAAGTTGATTCTCTTTGTCCCATTCCCTGCCCTCCCTTCAATGCCTCTTCTTATTTACAAAAGTTTTGTTGCCACTTAGTTATTTTAAAATGTAAATAAATAAAAAATGAAAGCTAGGACATCTTCACGGAAAAGAGAGAAGGAAATATTTGAAATTCAAACCACATGCTTAAGATCTTTTTAGTAGCAATTTCCCAAAGAACAAACAAAAATAGAAGAGAGAAAATTTCAAAGACACAAAGCAAAAAATAAATAAAAACTCTCAGACTTGAAGAATATATATTTTCCATATTGAGAGCATTTATTGAGTGTCTGACAAATGAAAGAAAATGGTTCCACACTAAGACAGATCTTTGTGAATTTTGGGAGACCATGGATAAAGAGAGTATCTCTAAAGGAATGAAAATTGAAATTCATCAAGCAAGATTTTAATACAGAAGAAAATGGAGAAATGCATTCAAAATATAGAGGGGAAATTTATTGTTATCATAGATTTCTGTTTACAACTCAATCAACTATATGTAAGTCAAGCGAGACAAGAGCAAGCCATTTAAAACTATACGACTCCCTCCCCCAAATATCATACATGTCAAGAAAGAAGTGGGTTATGTTCAGTCTAGCGGGCTCTTAGAACTTGCTGGATTATCCAATGCTGTTGTGCACTAATACCATGTCTAGAAACCTAGAAGAAAGCCTCGGGCTCCTCAGGGAGAGATGCAGGGCTTGTGTGCTTTTACCAAAAGAAGGTTCTACACAGCAGCTGACTCCCTAGAGAAGAGATTCCCAGGGGCATGGAAGCTCCAAGGAGTGGCTTTAAAATGCCATTCTGATCAATCACTTAGTTTATGGCACTGTATTGAGAGGAATTCTAGAGTTGTGTAGGAAGTTTGACAAGATTTAATGATATGTTTGTGAAAAATTAAGGAAATGAAGCAAAAAGTCAAGGATCATTTTCAGAGAAAGTAAAACATTGAGCCAGAAAGACGCAGTTAAATGCCCACAACAATGCCAGTAGTGCGTGCTGACGGACTCTAGCCCTGTGATGCATTTGCACTGGGTAGCAGAGGGAGGAGAGACGCAGGGCTGCTACTCAGATCAACATGGGTTAAATCATCATCTTCTGGGAGGGAGTCAAAAGAGAATTTTAGAAATTGTTAAGTTAGCAAGTGGCGGAATAAGCACGCTTTAAAGACATAAAGAAGCAAATATTGGAAGAAACAGCTAACAACTGAAAGAGATGGAAACAGTTGGTTCTGAGGAGTTGGATTTGGAATATCTTTTTCAACTTTTTCATTTAGCCCTAACAATTGATAAACCACGTAATATGTTACTTTGAGTAAAGTCTTGTTAATGTTTAAAAATGTAGGTTGCTGACATCCACATAACCAATCTTGCTATGGCTTCATGTAAATTAATCAAAGCCCCTTGAGGTAGGAAGAAGAGAATTTGATCTTTAGCATCAGACACCTCTGAGTGACTCTTAGGGCTGTCACTGGGCATGGGAAGTCCAAGTTCAAATGTCTGTAAAGAACATGTTGTCCTGTTGATGTGATAGTATACATGGTAAGCTTAACTCGCAGGGAACCTGCAGGTCATGAGTGTTTCATAGTGGTATGTATTAGGATTGTCTCTGGCATGGCGTTTTTGTGAATGTCTTAAAAGTTTGGGGAAGTGTCAAGGTAGATTAAGATCTGACTGCAGATGTAAGATACCCAAATCATTGTAAGCAAGTATTGGAACTTTGGAAGAAAGCCTTCCTCTTCTACTCCCCACCAGGTCTTTTAATAAATAATTTCTCCCTTGAACTAAATGACACCTTTGTGGTTTAAAGGCCTTAACTTTTATTCCACACTCTTTGGCCTATGCTCAGGGAGTCACCACCCAGGAGGCCCCAGTACTTTTTCTAATATTTAGAGCTGAAAAGCAGAGTTGGATTTTAATCTGTAGTGTTCTATCATCTTCCTTTTTACAGTTTACAAGCAAAACAAAAGAAAACAAAACACCGCAGTGGCACAATATCGAAACTCTACCCTTTGACCCTAGGCAAGGATCCTAGTGCACTGCTGTTAGCGTGAATGTGAGGGGCACACAGAGACTTCAATGTCTGCACAGCAAGTCCTGCCCCTGCCCTGGGGCTGGCGCACAGGCTTTCCTTTTCCCAGGCATAATCTCCACCTTCTGGCCACCTGGCAGCTCCTCCTGGGACTCCAGGTTTGAAGTTGCTTTCTAGAGCAATTTCCAAACATAAACCATACCTCCCCTCCCTGTGAGTTCTGTCTTTGTTTTGTGATCTCCTGTGAACTGATATTTTTGGTACATTTTCATTTCATTTATTTTTATTTTCTATTTAATTGGTACATGTTGTAATGTATAATATTTACATTAGTTTTGGAAAATCTCTACAAGTTGATTTTTTTTCTATAATCACTTGTCACAAATTTAATCCATGATTGTAATCAATAGTTTAATGTCTGTCTTCCCTACTACTCTGTGGATTTCTGATGCATGAGAATAGTCTTAGCTGGTGTCATCACATATTTTGTATATCACACATAGTGGGCAGGTACCTGACCCATAGGAGATTCATATGCATATTTATTTCATGAATGAATACATCACATACCAAGAAGCCACATCTTCCATAGTGAAGTCTTTTATATAAAAAAGAAAAAAGCTGGACACAGTACACACACCTATAATCACAGCACTCTGGGAGACAGAGGTAGGAAGATCACAAGCTTGAGGACAACCTAACAACTTAGGGAGACCCTAAGACTGAGGATGTCCCTCAGGGTGAAGGGCCTGGGTTTAATCCCCAGTACCACAAAAAAGAAAGCAGAGGGAGGAGAAGGAAAAAAATGTGAAGGAGAAGGAGGTGGGAGGGAGGAAAAGATGAGTAAAGGAAAGGAAAGGAAAGGACCTGTCTGTCATCCATCTATCTATCTGTCCATCGGAGGGAGCCCTGTACCCATACCCAAGGTCATACAGCTGGTCTGAAAAAAGGCAAGACTGGCCACGGGTTCCTGGCAGGTGACTCCCATCCTGGTCCCACATTCCCTTTCTGCCAGCTCCAAGAGGCCGGAGGCTGCTTGTACAGAGGTCTGCTGTTCACCTTACTGGTTCAAAGCAGAGGAAGCTTACAGGAGGAAAGGTGTGACAATAAGCCTCCTCACGCAACTGTCCCATTTTGGTTGGTTTGTCCCCCTACATTATTGCAGTTTGAATGCTGTTGATGATTTTGTTTGCTTTGAAGGAAGAAAAAAAAGAAGATTCACAGAAGGTATAAAATTGCATATTATTTACTCCAGAGAAGAGACTTGTCCTCCTAGTAAGTATGCATTGAAGCATTTTTATTTGTATTTGTATTTTTTAAGATGTTTAAATAGACCTAGTAGACTGTAATATCGGAGTTGGTGCCATCTATTGATTAAACATGAATTTATACATTTCTTCTTTTTTCAAATAAAAGAGACATATGTTTTAATCATATAATAGACCTGGAAGAATTGATAGTGAAAATACATATTTATAAGTTTTCTTACAAGAGTTTATCCAGCACAAAAATTTTTCAAAAACATAAATTGTATCAGGATATACATTGATGTTTGCTAAGTGTGTATTTAATTAAAAGGTGCAGGGTATATGTGATTATGCCTATGTGAGGCTTAAGAAAGAGACTGGTCAACCAAGTGAACATTTTTAAAGTACAAATATTTTAAAACAAGGTCATACAGCAGGTGAATGATAAGGCAAGATTTGAATATAGAGTTTCCTGTTTCCATTTTGAATGTCTCCCTAAAAATAAATGATCTTCTTAAAAGCTATTACTTTATGGAATATCCCCAAACAGGGAATAATAAAAGAATGTAAACTTTGAACAGTACTCAAAGCATATTTGGGACTTTCTGTAACCTGGTCTATTTCTTCATCTGTGGAATGGACTAGCATTGAGTGTACGATAAAAGTTAGGAGGAGACACTATGTAGCACCTAGGATTTCAATGGAGTCAATAAAAGGACATTTGTTCTCATCCTTCTACACCTTCCAAGTGGTAGTGTGCAAACTGGAGCTTGGGTCTTATGTGTCCCCCGAGGTCCCCGTGTTCAAAGCTCAGTCTTCAGTGTGAGCTACTGAGAGATGAGGCATCTTTGAGAGCGAGGGCCTGGTGTGTAGGCTTCAGATCTACTGGGCTGCCATTGCTGGGGGTACTGGGACTTCAGCCTCTTTCACTTCCTGTCTTTCAATTTCTGGCAGAAGGGACATGGTTGTGCTCCACCCTTCCTGCTGCTCTGGGCCGCATCAGAAGCCTCAAGGCAGTGGATGCACCTGATCATGGATGGGTGCCTCAAAAACTCCAAACCTTTTCCCTTTACAAGTGGATTATCTCAGGTTTTTATGACAGAGATGGGATGCTGATTGACATCCTGTGTGTCCCTCTTTCCCAACAGTGGGACGAAGGGTTGAACTGAGTGCTTCTCTGGGTTCTCAGGTGCTTAGTGCATGATTGGTGTCTGAAGAATTGGCTGAGCTCAGGGGTAGGGTCTTGCTCCTTTCCAGCTGTAAAGTTGCCTCACTGCCTCTCCTGCATCTGGCAGACCTAGTCCCAGTCCCAGTGTACACTCAAGCAGCTGCAACACTGGGAAAGCTATCTTGCCCTTGGAGGCCCAGTTTTTCCCTCTGTGTTCTATGGATCCTAATGCCTATTTCACTTGTTTGCTGAGAAGGTAAAGAAGGGCTGTAATAGAGTTCCTCATATGTGGATATGCAATACAATGCAATACAAAGCAATACTAATGCAATACTATTTGGTGTCATTTGTTTGTAGAGAGGCTTCCAAAGGAAGCAGAAAAATCAGGGTTTGAATTTTGGCCATGTCACTCACATTGGATAGTTATTTAACTTCTCTGAATTTCAATTGCATTCTCTCTCACAAAGGTATAAGACAAAGCTAGAATTTCTGAAAACTGCAGGCCACTGAAGATGAGTGAATCTCTATCATTTATGTTCCTGCAGTCCCCAAACTCTACCAATACTTCTGCTTCATGTGCAGCCCCTACTCTTCCTCTTCCACTGTCCACACCCAGTTCCAGAATGCACCAGATGCTGGGCAGGCGCACTGGCAGATGTGCTTGCCTCCCAGACTCATTTCCATAAATCTACTCCCCCTGCTCCAGAGCTCCCCCCCCCGCTCAAAAAGAAATTAACTTCTCCCGAGCAGTAATTTTAGAATCATCTCTTTGGAGGCCAGATCTTCTTCACTGTCTCCCACAGTGTTCCCTAGATCATCTCAGCTTTTCTCTAAAGTTTCCATGCAACCCTGCTGCCTCTTCTCCTAGACCAGTCAGCCGCATTTCCACACCGTAGCATCCCTCCAGCTCACTTCAGCCCAGCTGTATTCTCCAGAGGATTCTCCACTGGTGTCTCTGAAATTCCATGGATCCTGTCATTATCCTGAGGATTTAAACATCAGCTTGGTTGTGCATGATATGTCTGTAACTATTGGTTCTGCAGAATTTGACTTTAAGACCTAGAGTGTATCATGTGTGTGTGTGTGTGTGTGTATATATATATATATATATGATACATGTATATGTAGTGTATATATATATATATTCACACACACACACACACACACACACACACATATATATATATATAAATTCACAAATATGCAGGTGTCTCCAAATGTAATACAGGCCATTTACAGACTGGAAAAATCATAGTGTTCTTTTTCCCTACCTTGTAAAAATGGATTTTATATGAAGCAGAAACTTTGTAAGGGTCAGGTGATGATATTACCCAGAATCTTTTATTTTCCACTGGACCCATAAAGTTCATAAGGAGAGAAGTAATCAATTATTCTATAGCTCTCCCTTAAAAGCAAACAAGAACATTTTCTAGATAGAGAGGAGCTTAAGCCAAATAACTTTTGCTTCATAGAAACTGTGTGGACTTTGCAGGAGACAAACATTGGTGGTGTGGCATTCTGCAAGTTGCTAGAACACATGGCCCCTCTGTCTCAGACAAGGACTCCCCAAAACCATGTCTTTGAGGCAGGATTCCAGTGAGGAGTAACTGAAGTAGGCCCACAAGTACCTGTCATACAATAGGTACTTGGGAAAATACTGGGAATTCGAGCAAAGAATCGGGGGAGAATTCTCTTACCTAGAAAGTTACAGGCCCATTGATCTCAGAATGAGTGCATACCCTGAGAGGAATCCCAGCACGGTGGGTTCTTTGGAGGCACCTGAGACATATCCTCACCTCAGCGCCTCCTGTGGTGGCTTCTGCTTCTCTATCATAGATCCTCCAGGTTCACAGCACATTCTGAGGATCTCCCAGCTCTCAGAAGAGGCTCTGAGAAGGGCTGCAGGCCTTATTAGGGTAATGTGTGTGTGGTAAAATTCTGAGGTGCAGCCCACCCAGAAATACTATCTGTCAAACTGTCATTCCAGAAGGGGCAAACCGGATCGTGCAAAGGAAAAGGAACAAGGCCAAAAGCCACAAATCTCCTCCCTCCATGGGCAAAGATTTCTGATTACTTCAGCAAATTTCCACCTCCTTAAGATCTAATCTGAATCTATCCCTGCCTATGCTGTAATCATAGCAATTGTTTGGGCTTCTTGTGTTGGTAGAGTTTCAGAATGCTCTAATTGTGGGGAACTGGCCAATTCTCTTTGCATCTTTGGTAAAAAGAAAAAAGAATTAACATGCCCATCTTCCCCTGGGAAAAGCAGATTGCTTGCAGGCTCCCAAAGGCAAACTGGGGGTCCAGGGGTGCAGACTTCAGATGCCCCAGCGCTCCCTGTGGGCTGCAGACCTTGCTGCATCTGCGCCTGGAGCCCAGGAGGAAAGAGGAGGGCTGGGATTGGCACGGGCATCAGTCACATTTTTGCCAAGGAGCAACCTCTCTTTCTTGGTTATGTCCTGAGCTCTGCTGGAGCAAGGTCTAACCCAACAGTGCCAGACCCCTCCCTTCTGCCCACCCAGGAGCGGAGTGCCCACGGGAGCGCACGCCAGCATACTCACAGACCCGGCAGCGCGCACTGCTGTGCTCCGAGAGCGTGAGCGAGGGGCAGGCTCCAACCCCCCTTGGAGTGGCGCCTTCCAAACAGGAAAGTCTCCAGGTGTCACTCAGGAGAGTGGAGCCAGTGTTGCCTTGAAGGAGGTCTGCGCGGAACCCTGTGCAGATTGGTGCTGATGATTCTTACCAGTTGTGTGTATGTGCACGGAAAAAATCAGAGACGCTGCCTGCCTGCTCCCATCTCTCGCGCGCGCTCTCTCTCTTCTGCTCTCTCCCTCCCTTTGCAAACATTGGATTTAAACCTGCTCAGAATTCAGCACAGAGGAAGGCAGCAGCGGTAGCAGCAGCAGAGGCAGGAGCAAGCCCGACAGCCGAGAGCACCGCAGCGTCGAGATGTTCCATCCCGCCTGCTGGATCGTCTTCTCCGCCACAACTGCCCTGCTCTTCATCCCAGGTACCGGGGTTCTTTTTCTGGGGCGACTGTGCTATGCAGGGCAGAGAGGAAAGGCGAGGAAGGAGATCAAGAAGGAAGAGAGGGAGCGTGAGGGGCATGTGAGGAAAAGAGGTAGGCTTGCTGTACACACACACACACACACACACACACACACACACACACACACAGCCCGGTGGCGAGCCTGCTCACGCGCACGCAGATGTTCGCAGCACGGGATCTGCGCTGTGCTCAGCGGCTCTGGTGAGCTGGGTTCGAGATCTGCACGGTGCTGTGAAGCACTGCTGTTTCTGGGAAGGGGAGCAGCTGGCAGTAACCAGTTGCGGCCCCAGGGATGGAAGGGGGTTAAACTCCTAACACACATCCTTCTCTCACCTCTGTTGGGACCTGCAGAAGGGATGGGGCCCCCTATTTCTCTCTCGGTCCCGTCCCTCTGTTTCTGAATAGTCTCAGCATCTCCCCCTTTCTCTATTTTTTTCTATCTCTTCGTCTCACTCTCTCTTCCCCTTTCCCCTCTCTCCTCTATTCTAGCTCCCTCCACAACTCTCCCCTTCTCCCACATCAGCTCTCCATTCTCCCACTCCCCTTTCCAGCCTCTGAAATCTACTGGTGCACTTCTTGCCTTGACAACCATTCTGCAACCACTCACCCTTGCCTCATCCTTCCACCAAATGGGCAGGTTATGCCTTTGAGATTCAGAGTCCTCTCAATTTCTACTTCTCACTCACCACATCGGAAATATGAATTCCCCTTGACAGCATTTGGAAGGTGGAAACTGAGGGGAGGTCAAGGAGTCTGATCCGGGAACCCGGAATCTGAATTTACCTGGTCTCCCTCAACACCTTCCTTACCTAATCCAATGATTCAAATGCAGTGCTACCCGGGGAGGGGTTAGTTGTTTGGGGAGACAATTCTGCAGCGCCAGAGGTAGCATGCTGCAATCCTACCAAAATAAGCTCCGCGGAAGCATTGCAAAATCCTGCGTCTTAATAGATTTGGTAATTGCACAGGAGCCCTTTGCTAGCAGACAACTGAATGCCTGCAGGCATCCTTCAGACAATGCTGAAGGGGCTCTGTTGTGCTTGCCAAGGTTTGAGGCAGCATCAAAGGGTCCAAGCATTTCCATACTAAACCTCGATCCAGGCGGTATTCCTTTTTTTTTTTTGTCCAAATTGAGATACATGTATTGGGTTAAAAATTAGCTTAGACCTGAATTCCCATACATATATACACAGACATAATTGCTAAGACTCTTAAGCCTTATCTTTTCATAGGCGAAACACATTCATTTAACCTTTTTTATATTCAGAATCTCTTGGTAAGGGTTACACTATTCCCTGAGTACTTCTGAACTACTGAAGTGAAATCAGAAAAATAATGGAAGTTTACTATGGAGAAAAAAAGAGAGAGGACCAAGTATTTTTTTTTAAAGGAAATCCAGGGTATAATGATTGTACATTAAAATTTAACTTAATCATGCTATTTTAATATTTTAGTTTTTGTTAGTTGTGAACTGTACTCTTCTGAGTAGAGATGGGTTCTACATAATCATATTCCTGGATGTTTGTTTTAGGCTGAGAAGTTCAGAGCTGGGAGTGGTGGTGTTTTTCTTTTTCCAAATTCCAGCAGCTTCCTAGAGGGATTCAGCCAGGACCTGCAGGGGCTGCATTCAGTGGGCTGGGTTGGAAAGGCAGTGCCTGAGTGCTCAGTACCTGCTGGAGGCTGGTAGAGGGAGCCAGGTGGGTCCCTGAGCCCCCCCCGGAAAGATGACAAACTTTCCTGCGTACTTAGTACTCAGGTCCGACTGCCTGGCACCCCTTGGCATCCCATTCCCCTCTGGTTCCCTGCCTGCCCAGCGTTAGAGCAGGAACCAGACCTTCCTGTCAGGCAGCAGCCAGCATTACGCTCCCCAAAGGGGAGGAGGTGAGTCCCAGTTGCTGAGGCTGCATTGCAGTGCACCCTGAAGGAAGGCTGAACTAGGGGGAAGCCTTGCTGCTTCGTGGGTAGGGAGTAGGCAGAGCTTGCAGAGAAGCATTAGCCCTAAAGCTGCTGCTGAAAGGAGCTGGGGGAGGATGACAGGCCATCCCCAACCTCAGCAGGACACAAATGTCAGTCCAGTGTCTCCTCCTGGCACAAGGTCTGCTTCCTGCTCCAAGGGCTGTACTTTCGGCTAATTGTGCCCAGAACCTGGCCTGAGAGCTCTCAAATAGGAGGAGGAAAAGTTAGTGGCAGAAGGCATCAGCAGGGTACATGAAAATGACACTTCTTGGGGGCTTCTGTGGAACAAGATCCTGGCTGTATCCCACTCCGAGAGCTGCCTGTGTTTACTTGGGACTTCTTTCTTACTTCTTGTACCTCTGTTAGTACAGCTTTAGACTGTGTTTTGCTTTGTTTCAGAGAGTGTTTTTCTCCAGTTGGGTAAATACCAGCTCGTTAGCCATTTATTTTCCCTGCATCTAGAAGTGGAAGGCTAATGTAATAAAGAAACTCTGACCTGGTTGGGCCTCAATGCCATTTCACACTGCAGTTTTCTATTTCTTGGTAAAACATGTTTCCATCCCAGAAAAATTGTAAAGTTAATGCTGCTGTCACCTGGAACCTTCCAGGGGGAGACTGATGGTCCTGGTTTGCGTTTGGAGGCAGAGTCACTAGCATGGGGAGACATCACTGGACACTGTGCTAGGCCCACACCCAAGATAGGGCAGAGAGCCATGCAGGGCAGCGGAGGATGCATTCCCTGTCACGCCAGGGCACCCAGAGTGCAGTGAGTTTTTGTCCCAAGTAGGAGATGACACAATGTTCTGCACTGGGAGCTCTTTTGACCTTGGGTGTGGAGGCTTGGAGGGAAGATGAATAGAATGGGGAGCAAGAAAAGAAGGCTGCTGGACTTGCATCAGGATCACCTGAGGAAAGAGGGTGATGCCCTCCCTTTCCTGGACAGAAGCATTCATAAATAACAAGCGTCCCAGGTCCTGATGACTAAAGTTTAAAGCAAGTGTCTACAGCATGGCCGGTAGCATTTCCATCAAAACCTATCTTCTACTTTTTCTGCTTAGACTCTGAGAAATGGCCCCATGGCCGTGCAGGGTTAGATGGTCTAAAGAACTGTTGCTCTGTTTAGCAGCTGGGGCCATTCTGGAAATATAGCAGGACCCACAGCTGAGCAGGGCACAGTTCATAGGGAGGTTAGGTCTCTAACCTGAAGATTGCTTCTCTGCGGGTTAGCCTGTGCCTTTCTTCTCTGCCACCCTCTCCGGGGTTAGAGGAGGAGGTTTGCGAGGACTCCATCCAGCCACTGGACTGAGGTGGCTCCCTGTTAAGGCAGAGGGTCAGATCTACAAGCCTGGACTCGTGGCTTGGTCTCCCCGCATTTTACCTACTGCATTTTAAACACGTGTTGCTCAGTTAGTGTCAGAAAGCCCTGGTCCTAGATGGAAGATTTCCTGAAGATTAGGATCCTTCTATCCCCAGCATGTACCTTCCTCCATTTTCCTGCAAGGAATTCCTCCAGCCTTTGGGGCTGGAAGTTTCGGCTTTGGAGTGAGACCTGGGGAAAATACTATAGACAACTTTGATGAATTTCTTTCCCATTTCTTAACCCCTAACTTAGTAGTGTTGAGAAACCTGCTATGATTGTCTGGTAAAGCAGAAGGGATTAAGTAAGAGAATCTAAGTCCCAGATTCACTGAAAAGACACCGAAATAAGGACCAGATGTCTGGTTTTGAGCAAGACTTCATCACCCTTTGCTATCATAGGTCCATCTTTTCCCTTTCCCCAGCTATCATGTGGCCCTCAAGCCCTTAAAATGACTGACATGTTAATAAGGCCAGACTACATCATGTTGGCATTCAGCATTGGCCTGGTGGCAATAGCAGCCACTGAGGAGACAGGTGTCAACTGTTTTCTCAGTAGCCTGGAGCTGGGAAGCCCTATCCAACCTGTGAATAATCAGATGTCTCAAGAGACTGGAGATTCTCCAGCACTGCTCCAGTCCTGTCTGCGTTCTTGCTTTCCCTCCTTGCCATCCATAGAACCCTACAGAAGGAGATTCTGTAGGTCCCTGGCACCCGCCTGCTTTTGTTGTCTAGCTGTTATGCACCTGGGCCTCCCACAGTGGCCACTGGAAACTAAGCCTGCTGCTCATAGCTCCATGCTTGTGCCACAGCTTTTATGGGGGCTGCTGTATGTCCCACCAGGTGGATCTCACCTAAGCCTCTGAGTGGGCAGAAAGCTGAGAAGCGAGACTCTTTGGTGAGCAGCTCTTTGAGTTCATTTGGTTGGTTCAAGGCATTATCCAAACCTCATTTTTACCAGTCTGTAGAATGGGTTCAATCTATGTATGTTTCTTACTTCCAGTTGGACAGAGTGGCCAAAATCTAGGTCAGATGATGATAGAGTCAACAGCTCTGAATTTGTATCATTAAAAAGTTCAAGCTCAAGGTCATCTCCTAGTAACAGGGCCAAGAGAAGGATGAGCACCTATGGGAGAGCAGGGGATAACTTTGAGGAGGGAGGGAGATAGAGTCATCCTGATGTACATGTTTTGTCATGTAATAAAAATTAACAAAATGTGCTGTTCCCATTCATTTGTTTGTAATACTTTATCTAAATTCAGATAAAAAATGAACTGATTAAGATATTCTTGTACTCTAACTCATAAAACCACGAAAGCAGGGAAATTCTTCACTTTTTTCTTCTCTAAGGAGAGAGGTGTATTGACTCTGGGTTTCTTGGACTTTGGTTTTTCTGCTGTGGAGGGGTAGGGCAGTTGACATGGGCCATTTGGTCTTCAGAAACATTGCCTTGCAATCTTTTGGATATGATGAGAGATGTATGGACTTGTACCTTAGCCGAGGCAACTGGTATTTCAGGAGCCTTGTCTAATAGCTTCTTGTGCATGTGGGCACTGGCTATACTGCCACAGGCTCACTGGATGGGGTCGCCAGCCTGCAGCTATCTGCAGATGGATGACCGCCATTGCCCTCAGCTGCCTGGGGCCTGGAGAGAGGGTAGGTGGAAGCAAACCTCTCAAGTTCCTGTCAGTGAACTTCAGTGTCAGTCTGCAGGTGGCTGGCCCCTGGCTGCTGACACTCTGGGCTGTCAGTGGCAATGGATGCTGTGGGTACCTTCAAGGCCAGCTGGGCTAGGAGTGCCTTGGAGTAGCCCTGCTTTCCTTTTCCCCACCCTAACCCTTCAATCAGGCCCAGAGCCCGAGGACACTAATCCCTCTTGCTGTTTATGCTGTGTGGAGGAGCCCAGGAATTCTCAGTTGCCTCTGCCTTGGTGGTAAGGAGGTAATATAACAGGCAAAGCAATTCACATTGCTAAATTTATACATGGTTCATTCAAGATAAATTGGGCTTAGGGTTATGTGGTATATTTAGGGCTTGGTGAAAGATTACTGGCAGCCCTGAGAACGGAGCAAAAAAAAGTCCTAAACCGGAGATGAGCTTGGAGACAAACTTGCTTGCTATTAACTTCTTATAGGTAGGTAAGATTCATTCCCTCTCTCATCCTCACCACCCTTTCCCAACCAGATTCATGCTCTTCCTCACATGCACACATGCACGCCACACATACACTCCCAAGCTAAAGTTCAGTTGCTCTCAAAAATCACACCTAAAGCCCACAGCTGTCATAGAAAGCAAGCCAGTCCTCTTGCCTTCTGCCTCTGCCCTTCCAGAACTCCCGACCCCAGCCTCCAGCCACTCCCCATGGAAACGTATGGCAGGAGTCTGCACCAGACACAGCTGTACACAGACTGCCCACATTACTGCCCACAGCCCTACATGCCTGAAGCTCCTGGGTGTTACTACAGTGCTAGTGTTGGCTTCCCATGGCCTCCACCTCACCCAGACCCCTTGGCACTGAGGCTGGGGACTCCCCTGCAGCCACCAGACTAACTTAATTAAATGTTTGCAAAATGCTCTGAGACAACCCTGGGCAATGTGCTGGGTAAGTGCAAGGCATTATCATTATGATGCAGACACATTCCCTTTAATGAGCAGAGACACTATGCTGAGAGACCCCTGCAAAGGCCAAGATGAGTCGATGCATCTGACACAGGCCATTGATTAGAACGGCTGCTTGCATGTTTGTGGGAAATGACAAGTGACAGTCGGATTCTACACCAAAATCCAGTGTGGAGAAAACCAGCATACTGGGCACACGATAGGACTCAGTTTCTGAATGGGCTGAGTGGCTGTCCTCGAATATTTATTCATGTGGAGCCCACAAAGGATGCTTTTCACATCCCTGAGAGCTTGCTAAGGCTTCCAAGAACAACAGTGGCCCTATGCTTTATGATGCACCTGGAAAGTTCATCTCTGGTCTAACTTCTGCCATACCAAGAGACTCTGAGGGGTCAACAAATTGTGATCTGATCTTTGCTCTGCTTAAAACCCTAAGTCTTCCAGTTGAGTTTAGAATAGAATCAAAGTACTTACTAAGGTGTCCATGGGGCTGTGATCTGTCCCCTGCTTCCCTTCTAGCTTCATCTTGTGCCCCTGCTCCCTTTTACTCTCGGCTTTGGTCACTGGAGACAATATCAGTTACATAGAAAAGCCATATTCTCCCCTTCTCCAAAGGCTTCACCTGTCAGGTTACCTGAACTGAGATTTCTGATGTGCATAGATTTTTTTCTGGTTAAAATCTTTTCCATCCTTCAGAACTTGGCATAAGAATTGCTTTCCAGATGAACATTTGTGATGCTCTAAAGTAGAATAGACTTCCTTTTTTATTATGCAAGTCCTTAGGGCTAGGCTTTTGTTTCTAACACCTCGAGTGCATTTATTTCAAAGCAACTGTTGGTTTATGCTTGCCTTTCCTCCCCACTCCATGGCCCATAAAGATGGGGAGTGTGCCCATTTTGTTCTCCAATGGACCCCCAGTGCCTAGCACACAGGCAAAGAACAGGTGCATGTGAACTATTTGTTCAATGAATGAGTGGATGGATGAGTGGACTAATTAATGTGTCACCAGCCAAGGTCACATAAATGGTGAGTGTCAGCTCCATCCTTCTGAATCCTCAGAAGCACCAGAAACTCTGAGCTGCCCCTGCTGATAGCTTTCAACTTACCAAGGCAGGATAGAGGCCTGGGGACAGACTTTGCTAAGAGATAGAAATGTGCAAGGAATGCTGAGGATGATCATTCATTCTAGGGTTCATGCTTGTCAATAAACACCCGTTCTGAGCTACCAGCCAAACACATGTACAGCAGCTCAGAGTTGGAGCTGCATAGTTTGGATCTCACATCACACATTGAGACAGACGTGCCTGAGAATGTGAGTCGTTTTGTAAACACAGATGTGGGCCTTAATGTGGGCTATTGGTTTAATATAAACTGAAGCTACTCGGCACATTCAATCAGGATGTCCTCCTAAAGGGGCCTAATTGTTTGAGATTTAGAGTCTGCCTGTGGTACTAACATATAAGAACTGTACCAACACTTGGAGGAATGGTCTTTGAAGAACAATGTTGTATTAAGGGTAGGGAAATATAAATGGCATAGGAATGAGTTGTGCATGACCAGCTGATACTTAAATAAGTTGATGTTCAGAGGGAAAAGGCAAATAGGAGCTCAGCAAATCTGAGGAAATACAAAAAGACCTGATTGTTTTCATGGTTTCTCACTTTCACGGTCTAGTCTCTTTCAGATTGTGAGTTTGTTCCTTCCTGGAGAAAGCCAGGCATTTCTAAAGAAGCTTCGATGGGAACTTCCCATGACTTCTGGGCATTCAAATGCAACAACTTTACAAACATTCTCATCATGATGCCTGGCTGGAACCCTCTGAGCAGAGGGTGATGCCTGTGGGTCCCTAAAAACCTGTTATTTGGAGGTCCCTGGAACTGAATGGGACCTTGAGGGTTGTCTGGCCTGTCTCTTCCACTTTATAGATGAGGTACCACTGTGAAGGTAGTCTAAGGGTCTTTGGTAAAGTCATGTGATAAAGTCTTGTAGTGACTGACCACCTCCTAAGTACAGGTCTTTTCCTAACTCGCTTGAGTCTTTTCAAAAGGATGGTGAAAGGCCAAGTTGGACTTTGCCTCCCAGTATGAGAACCTTTTGGAAAATGGACCTGCAACCATGGGCACCACTTTACCTGAGTCTTGTTCTTGTGTGCCTGCCTTGTGTAACAGGGTAACTCATTGGGTAAAACCCCAAGGATTAAGGCCTGGGCTCAAGAAGTAAAACAGAAGCCTTATCCTTTTCTGAAGTATTTTCCTCCCTTCAAATGGCCTTTGTAACTGAACTAGGAGATGTCTAGAAATACTTTGGTTCATATGAGAATGATAAGCTCAGGGTAGTATATTACCAACTTCCAGACAGGGGTTACCCTAACACACCAGATCAATCTGTTTGATCTACACACTGTACTGGGCACCTGCTCTCATTGTCACTGGGCCATCAAGACACCTCTTTATAAACAACTGTTAAAGGTTGGCTCTGCTCTGAGTACAGTGAGAGTGCATCCTGAGAATCCCATGGACTCTACATTAAAGATTCACAGTCCAGTGGTGGCTTCCTGTGTACAAATCTGATAGTGTGGGTACCATTACTGTTCTATGTTCTAGCAAGTGAAAGAGCAGAAGAGCTAGGCTTCTTTACCCCTACTCCTGTTACTACTGTGTTGCCTTCATAACTGCCCACGTGGGCATGGGCACAATCAAAATGATAGTCTCAAACACTTGTAGACAAAGGCAGAGTGGGAAGCAAATTTCAGATTCAAAAACATGCCACATATGATCAGATGGTAAGATTGCTGAAATATGGCAGTGAAAGGGCCAAGCTCTTTGGGACATTCTCATCCCTAGAATGACAGGCCTAACAGCCGTTGGCTTCTCTCAGTAAGACAGTTTGGTTCTTCTGAACAGCACAGTGCCAAGGGATTCCCTGTACTTTTCAAATAGAAGAGGAGAATGTTGGAAGAGAGAATATGGCAGATGGAAATAGCCCATCAGCCTACAGTATCCAAGGGAAGCTACAGTTTCCTTGGGAGTCCCCTGGCTTTCTCCCACAGAGAGGAGACTTCCCAGTCTCACTTGGCACTGGGATAGATGCTTCTCTGGGTGAAACCCAGAAGGGAAGGGTTGGTGAAAACTGCCATCAGCATTGAGCATCCTTTCCTGGTGCACTCCTCCAGTGCTCCTCTGGCATACAAAGACATGCCCAGCCACCACTGCCAGTTTAGCCTCATGATGTCCATGAAGATTGACAACTTCTGATGATGCAAGTGACTATTTGTTTCCTTCTTTCACTTAAGCTATTTGTCTATTTTTCTCTAGTACATGTCGACAGTGCATAATGTCTATGTGCCTTACAAAGCATTGTGATTAGCCCTTCTGTGGCCACCTTAGAGGAGTGTACGTGCAGTGAGCCTATGACATGGCCTTGGGCTTTGCCTCTGTGCTTGCAAACCTTGGGGTCTTGTGCAAGTTGTTTAACTTCTCCAAGATTCTTAACCCTCTCCGCAAAATAGGAACAAAGAATTTATTTGCCTTCTTCCAGTATTGTCCCAGAATTCACCAGGGAAGCATGAGACATAGACCCTCTCTGAAGGGCTACACATCCCTGGTTGCTAGGTTTTGCTGTACCTCCTGGATAGGCCATTTTTGTCTCTGTAGTTTTCTCTTCTGTTCTCATGCTGTTCTCTCTTTCTCTGTTATGACTAGCAGCGCACACATGCTAAAGAGCCTGTGACTCTAGTTCTGGAACAGGAAGCCTATCAGAGGAACTCCTGCTCTCACTTCCCAGGCACAAAGCAGTGTATGGTTTACTTCTTGTTCCATGGAGAGCGCTGAAGAGCAGTTTCTGTTTCCCTAGTTGAGTTACTTTGGTTTACTCAGAAGGTGTGGACTCTGCCATTGTAGCTCTGATGAGAAAGGCCTGGAATGGGCTGAGGAAAGGCAACAAAGTGAGAGAATATTGTCAGGCGAAGAGGCTCTCTGTCTCTGAGAACCAGGCACTGGCTGATGATCCCTGCCTCCTATGGTGGCTGCTAATACTAAAAATAGAATTTCAAGGTGTAGTGTGGGTAAAAGATATTTCTGGGGAAAATTGGGGTCTTCTTGATTTTTGCTAAACATGTACTAGAGAAAGGCCTTATTTCTCTCTGCAAGGTCTGATCAGTGAATCCCTGGAGATTAGCTTTTTCCCTTTTGGCACTAAGGAAACACATATAGTGTCTTAGGTCCCCATGAACCTTTCTAGTCAATGCTGAGTTGAGTCCAGAATAAAAGCCATTGATTCAGTTGACGTGCTTGAGTGTCAAGAAGGCAGTCATTTCCAGGCCACCTATGTGTCTCATACTCTACCCTAAACCAGCATGCTTTGTGGTAGACTCAGAAAAAGACACAGCAAAATTGAAGATGTTGAGTTGGCTCTCAGTTCTGAAAAAAGCTCTAGAGGCCACACGGGTTTTTTTTTTTCGGTACCAGGAATCCTACTCATGACCTCAGGCTTGTCAGGCAAGTGCTTATGCCGCTGAGCTATATCCCCGGCCCCAAGAACACACAGTTCTGAAGGACACTGTAATTGATGAGAGTCTTTCTGCCTGTAACACAGGGCTGTCTTGTGGGCAGCCCCATCCTGTAAACCTTGTGAATAGCCTATACCTCTGGAGGACAGTAGGGCTTCTTATTATACTTTAGGCTTGTATTGGGTCTTGTCTTATGTAGTGTGAGGTGGCCAACTGCTCTAGCTCTCCTTTGGAAATGGAAAATTCATTTTGCATTGTATTTTAATATGCATGGACTTCTCTGGGCCTGGCTTTGGAAGGGGAGAATCTGGGTGATATAGAGCTGCACCTCATAGCTCTGACTTGAATTGGTCAGTAGCCTTCATTCTCTGGCTGCATTCCCACAGATCAGAAGTGTGATGTAGTCAGATTTCATAGAAAGAGTGCATCCATCTTTGGAAGCCCATCAGACAGCACAGAGCATGGCTGATTGCAGTTGTTTGTCTGACAGGCACATCAGCCTATAGATTGGAGGTGCAGAGGAACCACTGACATTTCCACTAGGTTAGCCTTCTTGAAGTGCCACTGGAGTCTACATGTTTGGGAGGGCAAGATGGTGTTTGGTAACAGTCATAGCTTATGCTATGGTCCAAGAGCAGAAGCTGTGGAAGAGAGGTCAAAAGAATAGGGGAAGCTGAAGAAATCAAAGAGGAGGCATTATAGCATTTTTCCCTCTGTGAAAGTGTCTTATTTTTTCAATTCCTCTTTATTTTCAATTCTTCATAACTATTTTTTCCCTGCTACTTTTGATGGTGACATCTGGGAATAGAGGGGCCATGACAGATTTTTCAGTAAAGCGAAAGCCTTTCAATTTGCCTTGTCTTCCTATTATCATCTGCAGACACTGGCTGTGGGGCTTACTTCATAACCAGCTCTCTCACTTGGGCTTGCGGTTGGGCTCTGTTTTGCTCAAATAAATTAATATGTAAGAAATATCTTAATCACTCCCTCAAGATTCCTTACAGACTCTTTTTTTATTGCTGAACATTTGGTGGTGGATGGCAGAGTCTATGTGAAACCAGAAAACAAAGATTAGAACTAGAAGGAAGATAAGAAGAAACTGTTAGCTAGGAATGTTGGGAAGCTTTAGCTAAAGTGCATGGGACTGCAAGGGTTTCAGACTTCAGGTTTTGTTTTTTTAATTTGGGAATACTTGCATTCATATAATTAATGAAATAGTATAATTTCTAATGTTTTTTAAAAATTATTTTTTATTCTCTTTAATGGTTTAATCAATCTTGCGTTCTTATATCTGGTAATTTGAGCAACTCTGTTGAAGAGAATAATATGTAATATAACAACCATTGTTAGTTTCCTATCATCTTTTTTTGAAATTTTGTATGATTTTATTATTTTTGTATTATTTTGTTCTTATCTTTGTTGTTATGTTTTCTCTTTAAAATAAAAAGAGATATTATGGGGGTAGGCCCTAAATATAAATACAGACTTCACTTGTGTTTCATATATACCTTTTATACATGGTCAGTCTGAAGGTAGTTTCCTATAATAGCTCTAGAGCACCTGCATTGAGTCCTGTCACATGAGGTCAGGTGTGGAATTTTCCACCTGAAACAGCACTCATCACTCCAGAATGTTTGGGTTTTGGAGCTTTCAGACTTCCAGTGTTTGGATTAAGGATGCTCAGTTTGCACAAGGTAAGATAAAGGTGAAAACCAAGGCACCAGGCAAGGGGGCTTCTGGGACCAAAATAGGAGCTTATGAATCAGCTGTGCAGCAGAGAGAGCCCACAGTAGCTAGGAAAGAAACCCTGAGCCCTGAGGATGCTCCTACTCTGAGCAGGGCAACTTCTGTACAGAGGTGGAACATGGTGCTTCCACCAACTGTCACCAAAATGCCATGCCTATGTGTAAGCCCTGCCTGGGGGCATCAGAAAGCAAGCTGTGCAACTCAGATCCAAAAAGGCCTTGGGTTGGCACTGGGCCCAGAGTGTGTGCAGTGGCTGCCTACCTCCCACCTGAACTCACCACATGGCCAGCCACCACTTGTACACACCCACACACACACTGCCCATCCACATCTGTGTCCATACACATCTTTTACCCACTCACATACACATATACTCCACAAAGACATATCTGTGTCCATACTCATGTCCACACACACACCTTTCACCCATGCAATACATATACACACCTATACACAACACCATCTACTTACACACACACTCTCCCATCCACATCCACACCCATCCATACATCTCCATCTATACACATGCACAGCCATACACACTGTCCACTCATATACACATCACGTGCCCACATAGATGCACACTCACACACATAAACACACATACACACTACCACTTACACCACCCATAACACATATACAACTTACCCATAACACACACATCGCTCACCCATAACACATACACAACTTACCCTTCCTTCACACCCATGTACATGTACATGCTACCCATACATATAAATCCCATACACATATCACTCACTCATAAACACACATGTATACACATACTACTATCACCCCCCTCCCCATACACAGACACACACATATGGGACACACATGTACACACCTCACTCATCCTGTTGACCTTTCTGGAAAGCAAAGTGTCGTTTTGAAGATCATCTCTTCAGAAGCAGAAATGTCTTGCAACTCTGCTTTCATCTTGGCAGGACAGAGAAAAGTGTTGCTTGCTGGACTCTGATCTTCTGGCTTCAAAATGGCAGAAGGAGAAGGGACTTAGGAACCTCTGGGTCCTCCTTGCTTACTTAGTGGATTATGTTCAGTGGGTTATGTTCAGTGGGGTGGTATTCTGGACGATTCCCTCTGCACACACTGTGGCTACAGTGACTCCTTTTACGAGTTGCCATAGCAACTCATTACTCAGTGTGGCTGAGAGAATTTTTCCAGTCTGACCATTCCTGCCTCAGAAATGCAGATCTTCATGTCAGATACCTCCCTCTGCCCAGGTCTGTCACCTGGCTGTCTCATTGCTACTGGGACCCTGATATTGATGGCTTTGTCCTTAGGTGTTCCCAGCTTCATTGGCTTTGTTTCCCAACACAGCCCCTCTCAGACCCCTTTCCAGCATCTGGTCCTGTTGCTAAGGGTCCGGCGTGCCCCGCAGGCCCCTGCAGGTCCTTCGCGGTGAGATGGGAGGGTGCCAGTCCTCCCCTGCCCCTCGTCCGGTGCAGCTCCACTCCCCTAGCTTTGTGTCATCTCTTCCATTAAAAAAGTGAAGGCTCACTGTAGTCCTAGCGGTCTCCTAAATTTTTGTTTATAAATTCCTATGCTTTTTTACATAAACAGTTTTAAGCATATGTGCATAACATGTGTCCATTCATGTATAAAGTATATTTGTTTGTCACTACATGCATATTATGAGATAAAGGGTAAATCAAATAGGAATTCTAATATCCTTTCCTTTTACATTCATATATGCCCACAGCCGCCTTGGGGACGTGTATCCCTTTGAGACACCACACTAAGTCATGCCACGTGCTGCAGACCACAGTCCAGACAGAAATGTCAATTCATCCTTGGCAGGGTGTGCGTGATGCCGGGCTCTGCTGCCTTCCTCCGGGACTGAGTGTGAGGATGCGTCCTTGGCCGCACATCACTCTGGGTGTGGGTACAATGCAGTTGCTATGGCAGATCACGTCTTGGAGCAGCTGTAATGTTCTTCAACAATAGTATCTTTGTGGTGAAAATGGGCAACACATCAGTGGATACAGACCAGCATCCAGAATAGTCTCTCATTTATCAAAAAGACCATTGAAGAGAAATAAATGCAGAACAGTCTTTGCAAGAAGAGAAGGCTAAGGATGGGGCCTGTCCACCGTGGCTGCTCCTGACTCCTCACCTCCAGCATGTCCACCCTTCTTTCCCCGTGTCCTGGCTCTGGCCCTGTGGCCAGCCTGCCCGGAGACACGCAGGGACTCGTTTTCCCAGAGTGTGGTCAGCTTTCCATAGCTGGGACAAAGTGTCAGGGAAGACAACTTGGAGAGGGACCAGTTTGCTTGGTGCTTGGCTTCAGGGGGTTTGAGTCTGCAGTAAGCTGGCTCTGCACCTCAGGTCTGCGGTGGGTGGTGGGAGTGGGAGAGGAGAGTTGCTTACCTTTCGGCAGGCAGGAAGCAGAGATGGAAAGAACCACAGAGGGGAAGGAGCCTTGGGAAGGACACAGTCCCCAAGACCACTCCCCATGGCCCGCTCCCTTCAGCGTTCCCAAGTCCCGCGTTTCCATCTCCCAGTAATGCTACCAAATCGTGATGCTCGCCATGGACCGAGCCCCTGTCTAAGCTAGGCCCGCAAGGTCCAGTCACTCCCACAAACTCCATGAGCAGCACCCACACCTGTCTCACAGTGAGCTTTTTGGGGGACATTTCAGATTTTGGTCACAGCACCCAGTTTGGGCTTTGCTCTAAAGAAAAATCTAGTTGACTTAGTTACTTTGAAAGAGATATTATTAAAATATTTTAATGAGATATATGGAAAAGAATCAAACTGGGCAAAAATGGGAACAGATGCCTTTTCCTGAGCCTAATTTTGTCCCTGAGATGCCTTGAGTCCACCAACTAGAGTCTCTCAGGTCTGTAGTTGTGAGTGGTGTGACTGGCCGAGGCCTCTGTGCTGCACTGGGTGTGGGGCTGTTTCCCATAAGGTGCTCCCAGCCCGCAGTTGAAGAAGGTGGAGATCCTATATCAGGTCCCCTTCGAGGTGATAATGTCCCCCTGATGCCTGACTAGCTCCTTGGCTTGGTATGCATCTCTCCCAACATTCCTCAGAGTCACACTGTGTCATCTGCGTCTGCCCACCCTCACTTCCACCTTCCTCTCATCTTCACTAGTGACCAGGCTGGCACTGGCATCTGCTGGGCCTCCTGGTGCTTTCATTTTCCCTCACAGTTGCTTCCCCTGACAAATGTCTTGCACATTCAAACCCATCTTGATGTCTGGCTCTCAGAGGACACAGCCTGACACAGTGCTGCTGAGCTGACCGAGATAAGTAGGCGTGCAAGCCAATGTTTTGCTCCATATGTCAACCTTTGCCAGTTTCATGTTCTGCCACCCACTCTGCAAAGTTGAGCTAGGATTTGGGGAGATGTTGGAAGGACTGCAGTTTTCCAGCCCAGTAGAAAAATTCTTGTTTCCACCTTCCTCAGTGGAATCCAGGATCTCTGGCCCTCGGAGGCCCTGCCCTAGCCCCTGCATAAGTGAAATGCTTTTCTAACACCCCTGAGATTTCCCATGTGGGCTTCTGGCTCTACTGAACAATAAAAAATATGGAGGTTTCTTTTTTGCTTGGTGTGCTGTAAGTCCATTTGGAAAATAACCCACTCCATACCTCTTTTTTTCCTGCTTTGTGTCTGGAATCTTTTAACTATGTGGCTCATAAAGGTGGTTCTGTGCTTCAGCAATGTTTAGTTTCTAATTGTTATGTTTTTCTATTAGCTTCTTCAACTCCACTTTCTTAACATCCCCATGATATGGTTTCTTCTCTCCATAGGCATGACATTTTAGGTGGGTCCTTATTTGTTGTGGGTGTTGCCCTGTGGGGAGTAGAATGTTTCACATGATCCCGGCCTTTACTCAGCAGATGAGAGTAGCACCTCTTGGATTGCGATAGCCAGAGATGTTACCAGACATAGTCAGATTTCCCTTGGGGGACAAAATCACTCTTGGCTGAGAATCACTGTTCTTTGATTTTAAATGGTCAGTGCAGTATCTTAGCAACCCATCCAACTGGTGCTAGTTGTCCTCTCCCTGCTAGTGAGAGATGGCCTTCAATTCTTCTATCATCACACGGTACTTCTGACCTGTTCTGGTTTTCAAGTCAGCAATAAGCTCCTACCTCTTGCCTTATTTATTTCACTGAACATTTGGTTCATCTAGAACCTATAACCAGGTCACCAAATTCTTTATCTTTTCAGGTGCTCTCTGAAAAATAGTCTATAGGAAAAGCTAACAATAGGAATATATTTGATAATAGCACTAATAGGTATAATGGAAGGATTGTTCCCTAGAATGTTGTATCTATCATAAAACAGAAGAGAAGTCTTACTCCATGGCTACATTATTATTTAGCTGGACCAACTCTCATTGAGTGTGTGATCATTATGAGCAAAACTGTTGCTGTGACTGTCTTTAGGGCACACTTGGATTTTAATCCACTAGCTTGAGGGTAATCAGGAGTGAGAGTGACAGCTCAGATAAAGTTCATGTAGGCAAATGTTAAAAACTAAGCTAAGAGGCAGTATCTAAAAATTCAAATGTAAATAACAGCTTAGACCTATCTGCAATTATAACTGTAGGGTGTTGAGATCAGTTAAGAATACTGAGCTATTCTGAAAAGAAACTTCAATAATCAAGAAAAGCATGGTTCTAAATACTGAAAAAAAGTACTAATGTCTTTGGACTTGCACTTTGGACACCAGTACTTTGCTCTTAGTGGAAAGCAGGGGTCTTTGATAGGACATTCACAGTATTCCATACATATGTGCCATAATTCTAGTAAAAGGTGATGCTGAGGGCTCTAGGTCAGGGGATGGGAGTGGATGCAGGCGCTTTGCAGTGGAGCTGGGAAACAGAAACCAGGTGTTTCATTGTTCTTTGTCTGTTTACCCTCTGAGGGAGGGACCCATGGACCAAAGCATCAGCTCTCCATTCAAGAGGTCAGTGTTCCAGGGCTCCAAGGCTGGAAGCACCCAGACTTCTTCTTTGCAGGAGCTGTTGAAGAAGGCACATCTAACAGCTACTTGCCAGGCTCCCAGTGGTGGATCCTTTCCTTTAGAACCTCTTATGGCCTTGCAACAGACAATCCCTGATACTGCTTGGAGCTCTAGGGTCTTGCAAGCACTCAGTGACATGAACCATCTGCCTCTCGGAGATGTCCTTCTCATGATAGGGGACCAGCCTCATGGCATTGCTTCCTCCTGCAGTGTGCCCTGTCCTTTTTCCTGACTTTTGCAAACTCCTCCACAGCCCTGGAGGGGCTTAGTAAATAAGGACTAACCCTTTGGGATTCAGAATCTTGTCAGCTGACTCTGCTGGCCTGATTTCTTTTCTGTTCTCTTCTTGACAAACAATGATTTTTAAAGCTGAGCTGCTAATCTCCGTGATCTAACTCACTGATTGGGATCTTTTCATGAACCATTATAAATGACAAATTTGGTTAAAGTAAAAGCTACTTTCCTGTGCAAATCCACAGGCAATGATTCCTTCTACAAGGTCATCATGCAACAGCATCAGTTCTAAATTTACTTCCTGTGAGGCACTAGGTGCTCAGGACAGCCAGATGACTAAGGAAGATCCCTCTCCTGAGGATATGTGGACAGGTTGGCCCTGCCAACATGTTAATACAATACAACTGTTATCATGGTGCTCTTTGCATAATCAACCCCACAAAAGCACAAAGAAGGCCAAAACTAGCCCTGCTGGGTCTCCTCAGGGAGGCTCCTCAGAAGAGCTCTAGAGTTTGAGCTGGGTTTTTCAGGGGGTAGTAGAAGATCACCTCTTGGAGATGTCAGCTGGGAGTTGCATTCAGTGCACACATTGATGACTGGAAAGTAGGAGACAGGGAATGAAATGACTGGAGAGAGGTGGGGAAAGAATCTCAGCCATCTTCCAAATTGCAAGGTCAAGAAAGTGGCAGGACTTTGTGGTCTACACAGCAGAGCTGTCACCATATTGCAGATTTTGTTGTGTAATTTAAATGTCAGGAGAATGATGGATGGTGTTGGTGAAACCTGAACTTTCAATAATCCCACTATTCACTCAGTGTTCATGTTATGATGGAGTCAAAGGTGTGAGAAACTTTGATTTTTATACTTTTTATGCTGGGGTTCTATGTATTATCAGAGATGTGAAGCTTTTTCTCAGTTTTTCTGTTTGGTGTATTATGTAGAATTGCAATCCCTGTGTTTATGAATTCTAGACATCAGGACCAATAAAATTAAACTATTTTCTATGCCTTCAAGGATTTGTTTTAATTGTAGGGTATGCTCAAATTTCAAGATACAGCTATATTTAATTGTTAATTGGTTGTTGAGAATGAAGTTACTGGATATAATATTGTAAAACACTAAGAAATATATACTGGTCTTTCCCCTAGTTCCTGAGATAGAACTCCTAGTGCCCTTGTGGATGGGGGCACTAGGAGAATCTTCTGTTCTAATATTTGCACTCTATCTCTGGTTCCTGACACAGAGCTCCTAAGTCCTTTGTAATTTCCTGAGTGATGGGAGCATAGGACACTGAGCTTCTAGATTCCTTGGACTTTCCTGGGTGACAGGAGCATCTTTGTCATGACGAGGTGACTCTTGATGAGATCCCTGATAGCCTCAGGATGAGAAGCAGTTGCCAGGGAAACCAATTATGTCATTAGAAAATAGCACTTTTGATCTTAACTCCCCCCTCAACCTCTGGGGAGGGGAAAGGGGCTGAATGTTGAATTGAGCAAAAATAGCTAATCACTGAATCATTCATACCTACATGAAGAAGCTTCCATAACACCCCAAGAAGTTATAATTTAGAAGGCTTCTGGGTTACTGAATATGTGAAGGTGCCATATTCCTTTCTCTGTATATATCTCCCATCTGTGCATGTGCCCATATTCTTGGCATTATCCACTGAAATAAATCAGTAAATATAATTGAAGTGTGCCTTGAATTCTGTTCACTATTGCAACAATTAATTAAAGCCATGAGGGGGTCGTGCTGATATCTGGAGTTTGTGATTAGCTCCTGAAGTGGGACACAGTCTTGGAGACTGTCTCTGAATCTCATGGGACCTGGCACGATCTCCAGCAAGACAGCATGGAAAATAAAAAGAATATAAGATATCCAGCTATTGCCTACTGGTAAATTAGTTGATGCATGTGGACAAAACCTACACATCTGCTGCAGGAAGTGTTGTGTTGCCTGACTGAGAAGAGAAAGGATAAATTGCTTTTTCTCTTATACTTTCAGACATAGCCATTATTCTTTTTAATTTTATTCATTCAACATGTATCTGGTAAGCACCTGGCAGGGGCCATGTACTGTTCTAGATTTTGGGATTCATTAGTGAATGCACCAAACCAAGATTATTGTCCTTAGGAGGTTTGCTTATTAGTGGAGGCAATCATATAATGAACAATAAGTAGAGAACAATTGTATAGCATCAGGACATTAGAATGTGGGTAACAGGAAATACTGTGTATTGGGTTACAAAGTTGGGGACTTCTTGGGGAAGAGTGCTGTGATTTTGGCTGGGCCAGTCTGAGCAGGCCTCATTTTGAAGCTGCTACTTGAGCAGAGGAGAAAGTAAGGAGTTGGGGAAGGACATTTCAGGCAGAAGGATTCACTGGGGCAAAGTCTACCTGGCCTAGTCAAGGAGAAGCACTGAGATGAATGCAACTCAAGCACAGTAAGCAACAGGGAAGAAAAGAAGGAGCTGTGGAGAGAGAAGCGGTGGGAGCCTCAGTTACCTGAGCTGTGCCTGGGTGAATCTCCCCAAAGGCCCATGTGCTGAAAGCTTTTTCCACGGAATGGACAGCTTCAGGTGCCTGGGGGCGCTGTGACAGCCAGGTCTCTTTCCTTTTCATTTCCCATCATGAGAAGGGTAGTCTCCCTCCACCGTGTACTTCTGCCCTGTAGGCTGCCACAGGCCCAAGGCAGCAGGACTTACTTTACATGGATTGAAACCTCAGAAACTATGAGCAAAATAGACTCTCCCTGCATAACTAGATTGCACTGTTTTTTGTTGTTGTTGTTTTGTTTTGTTTTTACAGTACTGGAAAGCTGACTATCACAGCCTCCATAAGGAGTTAAGTTTTATTTGGAGTTTGATAAGGAGCTTTTACAGATGTTTAGGAGAGCAGCAACATTATCTCCTTTTGTTGAAAAGGACGTATTGGTTGCTGAAAGGTAGATGTAGGGAGACAATCTAGGAGGCTTTCACCATACTCCAAGTAAAAGTTAGTGGTGGCTTGACTCCAGTTGAATACAAAGGAAATGATACTGAAAGATCATGGATATATACTGAGAGCAGAGCCAGCAGGATGGCTGAATAAGGAGTGAGGGCAAGTGGATTCGAAGAGGACTATAGAACTTTTAAACTGAGCAATTGGAAGGATAAAGTTGATGCCAACTGCTATGTAAAATCTATAGGTAGAATAAGATTGGTAGTGGGGTCTGGGAGTTTATTTTGGACCTGTTGAACTTGATCCATCTATTGGCAGTAGAGAGTAGGTGGTTGGAGGTGTAATGCATATGGAGTGTGCGTGCTTGTGTGCATATGGAATATCTGAGGCAGAGACCCACATATGGAGCTGTTGGCTTATGGAAGATATTCAAAGTCACATGGCTACATGAAACCTCAAAGGGAAGGAATGCAGAAAAAGAAGAGAGCTGAGCTTTGGGGAGCGCCAGTGGTCAGGGAGATGACTGCGTAGAAGCATGAGCAGCACATCTATAGTACCATGTGAGTAATGGGTAAATGGTTCAAGGCAACAATCCATAAGTGAGTGACACACAGGTCTCAGGTTAGGCAAGGTTCTTGACCACAAATCATCTCACATCATTGCAATATGCAACTAAGGAAACCATGACTGTGTCATTCCCGTACAGGCCCCATATATCCATGCAGTACTATAGAAGCATGAGAACCTGTAGAGTATTTAATTCTAGGATGTGAAGAGAAGTGCTAGATGGGGAGGCCAAGTCTGTGCCACAGATAATTGGCATTCTAAGGGAACTGAAGGCCACTTAAGTGAAAGATTCATGTCATAAAAATGAACTGATATGATTAGTTTCATGAAGCATCTCATAGGAATCTCAGGTGCAGAAATGACAGCTAGTTCTTCCCAATCCAGTTCACTTTCTTTGAGCCCATCTCCCCTTGCTTTGAAAGTTTGCTGTAGATCATGCCGAAGAAATAACATCCTACACACCCAGTAGCTTCTCTTCTCAATCTGAATGACACAACTGGAGCCACAAAAAAAACACAGGTTCTCCCATGGGACCCGGGAGCAGACTCTTTTGCAGCTGTGTGGCTACCATCTCGGAGTAGGTGGCTACGAGCTCAGCTTGGGCTGAGTGACTGCACAGATACACTCTTGACATTTGGGATAGGGGTGAAATTATGAGCATTTGGCAGAGTTCTCCATTTAAGAACTTACCTGCAGTCTTCACTGATGTCTCTGTGGTCAGAGCACTACTGAAGTTGGGTATCATGCCTGAGGAGGGCAGGGCAGCGACTGTGGGCAAGAGGTGTGTCCTAAAGGCCTTCAAGAGGAAGCCCCCAGGAGGTGGTGTGCTCAGTAAATGTTCTTTGGATGAGCCTCACCTGTGGGAGCTTTAAAACTGCCCTGACACCATGCCCTCAATTTGTTAGAGTAGAACTTCTGATTTCAGTGCTTTTAAAACGTTTTCCTGGTGATCACAGTATCCATAGTTGGGTCATCCATAGAAAGAAATGCCTTGGTAAGCAGGTTAGCAAGAGAGAGGAGAAGCCACTATGTCATGGACTATCCATATGCCCTTGGCACTTTGGATAACTTCTCTGTGACTTAGTGTTTTTGTCTAGAATGAGATTGGAGCTCCTTGCTGAGACCTATGGGAGAAGGTTAATTGAGAGTAGTCATAGGGAGCATTAGAGGATTTTCAAGATAATCTTGGTGTAAATATCGAATAGCATTGTCTCCATTGCCAAGTTGCAGAAAGGGGCCTTGGGAAAGCCAGGAGGGAAACAGAGAAGCATCGCTCCTTCTCTCTGTCCCCTCCTGATGATGGGGTGGTAGGGTAGGGGTGATGCCAAGCAGAGGTGGGAAGTGTGGCAAGCTTCCATTCCCTGCTCAGTAGCCTTCAGCCCTTTCCTGGCTGTTGGGTGTGTGCCCAGCTGCATCTGGCTGGGAGAGATGAAGCTGCTGCTGACAGAGGCAGATGAGATCTGTGGTGAAAAGCCAAGGGAGAGAAGACACTTGAAAGATCTCTTTACAATTACTTACGTTCTTCTCACTTCCCCATGTGATTAGCAGCCTAGAGGGGGGCACTTCCTTATTAAACCAGGGATAGCATCACCTGTGTCGCCTATGGACATCTCCAGATGACTGCTTTGGGCTGGTCTTATGGTCTGAGGGGAGGGCAGCCAAGGGCACAGGTGCTGAGCATGCAGCCACCTCCACCCAAGAGAAGACACCTAATGCCTCCTCACCTGCTCCATGGGAAACTGGGAACAGAAATGACCTGGATCACTATGCACATAGTGCAAAGAAGGTTCAGAGAAAAAAAGATATTAGCATCTAATGACTCTTGTCTTTAGCCTTGCTACTGGAACCTTTCATCAGCTTAGAAATGAGGAGTCTTAGCTGCATCTCAGGCTTATGTTTTTCTTTGATTTCTCCCTCACACTCAGCTCATGAACATTCTGTTCCAATCAGTCATCCCTTGCCACTTTACCTAATAATAAACTTCTTCTTTGACCTTCTTGAGGAGTGATTCTCAACGTAGTTGCACACTAGACCACCCGGGGGACCTTTAAATCTGCCCTTCCACCGGTTCCCCTAATTTCTTGGGGGAAGAACAGCAAGGTATCTGCACTTTAAAAATATTTTCCTGGTGATCAGACTATCCAATGTTGGAAAAACTTTCTTAGAGTTGGCACTGTGGGCCCTGAATCATGTCTGATTTCCATGATTTACCCCTTTGGTGATTACTTCTGCAATTGTCTTTCCCTTGATGTCTCTGTAATCAGACAGCAAACTGTGTAAGGAGAGGAAGTTGTTATATTTCCAAGGGTAAGGACATGTGGGTGGCCATGGAAGGAACCTAACAGTTCAGCACCCTGAGCTCTGTGCTTCTTGGATCTATCAGGCTGGGTGCTTTGGGCTGGCCCCTGGATTTTTTCCCAGCCCCCAATTTCCTCCTCCACAGAATAAGGTTACAGTGGATGATTCTTTGCGGTGCTTGCCAGTTCCGATGTTTTGTAATTGTGATGAGCACTCAGGAAATGGAGACTGATTGCAGCCAGTCTGCCTTGAAGGCTGGTGTCTGACCCATTTTAGCACAGGGTCCCTATCTTCCCGCTTCTGAGGGGTACAGTGCTAATGTTCTTCACCTCTGATGATGCATGTTCTCAAGTGGAGACTAGGACTTTCACAGGGTCCTTTTGACCAAGGCTTACCTGAGCTCATAGTGTTGGTAGGTCCTCAGTCCTCAGGGTGGGCTAGTGAGGAGTGGAGAAACAGTTTCTTAGTGCTGATTCCCTCCTCATGGAGTGAAGGGGAAAATAGGCTCACTTTTAATATTAACAGTCACAAGTTACTATGGTTTGGATCTTAAATGTTCGCAAAAGCCCATTCTTAGTCCACTACCTATGGGACCATTGCAGGTGGGACCTGTAAGAGGTGAGGCATGGTGGTAGACTCTTCACTTATTGGGAACATAGTTTTGAAGGGTTTTATGGGATTTTGGCTCCCCCTGTTCCCCATCTTTGACATCCTGACCATAAGGTGCACGGTTTTGCCTTAGGCTCCCCATCATGATATACTATATTGCCTTGCTCTAAGGCCAAAAGGAATGGGCTCAACTCATCATGGACTGAAATAACCAATACCTTGAGACCCAAATACACATATTATTTTTATAGGTATATCATTTCAGGTATTTTGTTACAGTAACAGAAAGCTGATTAACACATTGAAGAAAGGAGAAGTGTGGGAAGGTCCACAGACAGGAATAAAATAACGTATCAGAGAAGTCAGTCTTTATCAGAGAAGTCTGCTGGACTTCGGATAAAGAAAGTGGACCAATAGGGACATTTCCAGAGCTACAGATTTGAACAGAGACATGTGATGCTCACACAGGGACACACTCTTTCCCCCAACCCCAGAGCAGCCATTGGGTAGTATCATTTGCACACACAAGTAAACAAAAAATATTTTGTTTGGGGCTTCAGCATAGTGTTTTTCTGTTTATAGGTTAGAGCAATACCATTAGCTGTTTCCTGAAGTGACTTCAGCCTTTAATTTTATCAAGGAATGTGAGCCCTACCTTCTTCTTGTTTTCTGCTGGCTGGTGTCCCCTTCCCTTTCCTGCCTTCCCACACAGGTCCCCAGCCCCAGCCTATGTCAGGCTCACCTGAAATGATAAAAACGTTGCTAACTTATCTGCACATTTCCTGAGGGATAAGGATGGTGGAGCAGGGGAAGAATGAGATGTAAAGGCTGAAACACTGTCCTCCACTGTAGATTGAGCTGGGAGCTCTTGGGATAATGAGCTTGTGTTGGCAAAGCCCTCTGAGCCTCTTGGTTCACACTACTGAACATTTTGCATGCTCGTCTTAGGTGAAATTTATTTGCAGGCATTTGACAACCCTCTCAGAGTGCCAATGGAGTTCTTCATTCTATTCCTTAAAACTCAGACAAAGTTATTAACATTTCTGGACTGGACCTAGAGTTAAGATCTGTGGCTTTTAGTTCTCTGCTCAAGGATGTGGGATCTCACAAAAGACATTTGCTTTCCAAGGGCCTCAGCTTTAGCAGACATTAGAAAGCAATAATATCTGCCTTTATCATGCCACATAAATTTTGTGTAGGTCCAGGGTACTAATGAAGAATTTAGAAAATGGTAAAATTATAATGGGAATATAAAAAGTTGTTTTTCTGTCATTGTGCTTCCTGTTGGGTGAGCTCATATTTATTTATTAAGAAGATGTACAGCATTTGGGACATGGTGAAAATCACAGTCCTTAATCTTAAGGGGAAGAAAATAGTGCCAACTTCCACTTTAGGTAGTAGTCCCCGGACAGTCTGGAAAGGAGCCCATGACTGCTAACTGGTATTGGCTGAGAGTGTGCAAGAGGAAGTGCAGTAGGAGTAGAACATATTTATCCATTTCTCCAAGGGGACATGGCTTTCATGGAAGTGGATGGGCAACTGAGGGGTGATAACTGGAATTAATGTATTTTTTCTAAGGAGTCAAAAAAACAATTCGTGCTTTTCCTTCTTGAATGCATGATTTCACATTACTACTTATTTCTGGTTAAGATCCACATTATGGCTTATGTTCAAAATGTCTCCCTAGAGTCTCTTACATTCAAGGTGTGGCTTTTGGAGGGTGACTAGGTCATGGGGAGCTGTATTCAGCAACGGATGAATACAGAACTTATAGAATGTGCTGTTGTAAGGTAGGCTGATTGGAGATCAGTCATTGGCAGGGTGACCTGGAACAGTGGATTCTTGTCCCTGGCTTTCCACTCTCTGCTTCGAATCCTCTGAAAACCATGATCCGAAATAAACCTCCCCTCCTCTTTGCAGCTAGGGTTGGATATTTTGTTTCTGCAATGGGAAATTGACTAAGACAGGCAGTAAGACTGAGGCAGTGCTCACTGGTGAGAATGAGAAGCTCAGAAGTGGAGAATGTGTGCTTTCCATGGGAGAAGAACTTGGGTTAGAGAAACAGTGAAGGGGCAGGTGGCGTGCAATAGTGTGGAGTGAGCAGGTTGAAAGGTGGGGGCCGATGATCCCAACTGATGTTGGCAGTTCCCAGGGTAAGCCCTGAGCTTAAATCACATAGAGCTATTCTCAGGCTCCTGGTCTCTATGTCCCTCCACCTGATCTCTCTCCCTGTGGAAGAGTCTGCCATGCAGCCAGGCTCACCTTTGGAGCAAACCAAGAGCTGACCATGTAGGGACACCCTGTCTCTGCCTGAGAGGATTTCTGTCACTTTCCCCAGGCCTGCTCCAAGAAAGGATCCATCTCAGGAGACCATGCATTGCTTCTTCTAACTTCCACATGAAAGTCTTGACAGATACACAAGAAAGATGCTGCTGTTCTTGCTCTAGAAGAATGTAGGGTATCGGGGATGCCATGTGTCCTCCCTAAGGTCACCTGGCACAGGGTAGTGGAAGGCGCTGTGCTTGCCACAGTGCCTGCGCTCTGCAATGGCTGTGGAAGCCTGTTTCTCTGTGGCTGAGCCCGTTACATTTGTCTTTTCTGTCTCCTTAGGGGGTATCTCAACCTTTCTTAGTCTGTCACATGTAAGGTCCCTGTTGGCCATTTTTGCTTCTGTATTTTAATGGTTTGGACTAATTCCCATTTTATTTTTGTATTTATTTTAACACAATCACTTATAATGAGGCTAATGACATTTTGTCTCCATGGTGGCGCATTTTAATTTGGTCTCGGAAATGTCAAAGCGATCAGGCAATTTGGTATCTCGGAAACACAAAACGTGGCAGGGACAACAGGTTCCTCTCTCCATCATTCTATCTCCCTTGTTATATTCTAGCTCCTGGGGCCACCTCTTCCCATCTGGCCACTTCTTAATAATGGCATGGGTGGAGATCAGCAGCAAAACATTGCCAAGACAAAAGGCTAGGCTCCAGCAGGTCGACTCTTTTCAGGAAGTGCAGTTAACACAATTACTCAGATCTCAGCACTCAGCTATGTTTGTTATGCTGAAGGAAGAGCCTCATTTCCCACTGCCATTTCTGCATCAATCCACATACTTCTACTTGGAGATTTTCTTTGTGCCTGCTTGCAGCCTTCTTTTGGCTTTCCAATTCTTTCTTACAAAACAGGATTGGCAATTTGTGTGTGTGTGTGTGTGTGTGTGTATAGGATCAGAAGCAAAGTGTTTTAGGCTTCACCAGCCTTATATAGTCTATGTCTCATCATCTTCTTTTTCTTTCTATAACTCTTAAATAACATTTTTGATTCACAAGTCATATGAGTTGCCAGGTAATCTTAGATTTGGGATTGTTAGTGAATGTGTTCTGGGGGATTGAGACTGAAGAACCTAATCCAGTTTTTTTTTTCACCAGGGGTCTATGCTATGCCACAGAGAACCACATGCTTGGTTTTGCAGGAGTTAAACCAGAAATATTGCTGATTTTAGCTTTGTTTCACATGGGGAATTGGGACATGGCAGTGGGCCTTCCTCAAGAAGCCTGGGTTGCCCTAAGTTGACTGAATCTGGAGATCTCTTCCTTTCGTCAACCACACCTCCTCCTCTGTCTTTCCCTGCCCAGTGCTTCCTATTACCAACCCCTTCTCTGCTGGCTTCATTCTTGGAGGGATGGAGAAGGATGATCTCTGCAGGCGAGGCCAGCATCACTTTCTCAGTTTGGAGAGCGACAAGAGTTGTCTTCTCCTCAGCACCCAGGCTTGCTTTTCAGAGACAAATCTTGGAGTAGGAAATCAACACAGAAAAAGGGAGGGATTCTTGGGGTAGCAAAATCTCTAGGTCAAACAGGGAAATTCCCAGCATAACCCAGACAAATCCTATGTCCTAGAATGGCCTCATGTATGTTCCTATTTAGAAACTACTTTGTCAATTTCTTTGCCAGCTTTTCCATGCAGTAAGAATACTTTATCTTTATAAAACAGCAATAAGTGGACAGCATAATATATTTCACTTTTAATAAGGTGTTGCCAGTTTCACACACTCTGTAGAGCAATTAGTGTCAAAAGCTGCTAAGCAATGCAGGGAACTGTATCTGAGTGTTTACAGACTGAGGGGATTTACAGCACTGTTTGGGAGAATGGTGGCTGTAATGTGAGGGGCCAGGGAGGAGATGTTGACCAGCTGAGTTTACACCTACTGACCCTGCATGTTTGAGGAACTTCTCCATAGCAGCCCTTGCATGTACTAGGCTGCTGTTCCCGGGACTAGGAGATAGTAATGGTCCCCATAGGCTTCATAGAGCTAGGGAAGGACATACATTTGGGGATCCCTAGAGCTGGGTTTCTAACTCAGCTGTGCCACTACAGATGACTGCTGGGCAAACACATTTCTCTGCCACTCATATTGTCTACCTGTAAAAAGGAGATGAGAAAATATCCGAGAGCTCAGAATACAGAGACCCTTTGCATTCCCAGCCCTTGCATCTCGTTTTGTTCTTTCAGATTGTACAATTCCTGTCTCATCAATGCTGACAAAGATTAAATCTGGACTAGTGTGCAGCTCATCTAGGTTGCCTGGAAGTGTCCTGATATACATCAGAAAGTTGTGTATTTTGGGAACTCTGCCTCAGGACACCTCATTTCCCTAAGAGAAATCTTAAGCATTTGTCCTCTGTGGGGCGCAGCTCATGTTCTTCTATAGTGCACATGGATGTAAACCATAGAATGTAGGACATATAGTCCAGAAAAGAAGTGCCTGAACACGTGGGCTCAGAGTCAGAGATCTGGCTCAAAGTTCCTTAGGTTCGTCCCTAACGACAGTGTTGAGCTTTAGCAGGAAGAAATTACAGGTTGAGCACTCCTAATCCCCAAATCTGAAATTCTTCAAACTCTGAAATGCTTTGAGTGCCGACATGCTGCCACAAGTAGAAAATGATGGGAATGTCCAACAACCGCAGACTGAGCCAGATGTGATGGCTCACGCTTGTAATTTCAGTGCTGTGGGATGCTGAGGCAAGACACTCACAAGGGAAAGTACAGCCTGGGTAACTTAGCAACTTAGTGAGAGACTCTACCTCAATGAACAAATGAATGAATGAACAAACAAAGTGACACACACACACACACACACACACACACACACACACACCGCAAATCACAGACCATCCCTGTGGGTGACTGAAATACTGAAACCCTTTGTGTTCTAATAGTTCAAAATACACAAACTTTATTTCATGCCCCAAAACAATTCTTAGAATTGTATAGAACTACCTTCAGGCTATGTGTACCAGATTGCATTCAAAACTCACATGAATTTTGTTTTTAGACATATCACATCCCTAAGACATTTCATTATTTATATACAAATACTTTGATCCAAGAAACCTAAAATCCAAAACCCTGCCAATCCCAAGCGTCCTGGGGAAGGGATGGTCAGCTTGGATGAGTGTTTCTGTCTCCCTGTTCACTTCTGCATCTAAAGGTGGTGGTCACACAGAGAGCATCCTCAATCCAGCCCACCATCCAGGTCTCATCTTGACCTCAGCACTGTTCCAGGTCTGGACAGATGTCTTGGTTACTTTTTTCTCATTGCTGAGACAAAATACCCAACACCCACAATGAAGAAAAGAAAGGTTTATTTAGCTTACAGTTGTGGAGGTTTCAGTCCATACATTGCTGCTTCAGAGGCAGAGTGGCACATGGCAGAGGGCAAACCTTCATGGCAGCAGAGCACAGCAAAAACAACCAGAGCAAAAGGGGGGAATGGCTGCAAGCAGCCTTCTTTTCTCCCCTACGTTGTAAACAGCCTACTCCCACCCAGGGGGCGTGTACCTCTCACATAACCTCCACGCCCTCCACTTCCATAGGCTCAGGATGTATACAAAGTAAGCACCCTGGCTTCCTGCTGAATCACTCAGCCAAACCTCTGGATTCCCCAAGTTGACACAATGTATCAACCATAACAACAGACAGCAACCCCTACCGCTTGTCCAAGGGACTTTGCCATCTGCTTTGGAAGAGGAGTCAGCCTGTTTGAACAGCAGGGAATGTTCACCGGGCTGGGGCAGCTGGGGGCTGCCTAGTTCCTGTCTGTTTCTTTTACAGGAGGGGGTCAGGAGGGGCAGTAAGCTCTAAGGTGTTGTTGTCCACTGAATTATTTTCACTCTGCAGACAAGAAAGCAGTCTTAGAAAGAAGTGAAAGCAGAATGTTCAGACCTAGCTCTATCCTGTCCTGTATGCGTTTCCTTGTATGACACATTTCCCCCAAAAGCAGTTTTCTCCTGTGGCCAGATGCACATTTTAAGCACTGGAGGAATTTTGAAGGAGTAAATCACAGATGGAGGAGTTGGGCTGGGGGACACATGGCATAATGACAGCCTAGAGTGGCAGCTGTGGCTATGGGGCAGAAGTCCTGCAGGAAGGGATGGCCGAAAGGGCTGCAGTTTGGGGTGGGCAGAAACATGCTAGAATGGAATGTGGGGGTGAAGCATCCCAGCGAGTCAGGAAGAGGACTGTCCCCTTGGTGGTCTAGCAGAGGAATGATGGATGCTTCTAGAAGGAGTTCAGTCGCTTCCTGGCTGAGATCAGTGGAAGCTATGCTCTGCTTCCTGGGAATTAGCCTGCCCTCCATCCTGGTGAGGGAGGTAAAGTGATTTTCCCCAAGTAGTTCCCTTTCAAGATAACTGGATGTGAGGAGGAAGTGCATTCTCATTTGATTTCTAACCCCAGAGTTAATTCCTTGAGAAGAGGTATATTTTTGCTTCTGTTTTTGTTTTGTTTTCGTGTAACAAGGGTAGCTTTTAGGAAGTCTGAGCATCTTACTTAAAATACTATTTCTAGGTACCTACTTCATTTAAGTTTTGTAGAAGTTGGTAGACCAATATAAAGCGGATATATGATTAATTGGGTTCAGCCATCAAGGTATACACAGGGGCTTTAATTAATTTGGAAAGTGGGACTAGATGTCTTTGTATGTTTGGATTTTATAACCAGAACCACACACAGGGCAGCTCCCTGCGAAGACCTGAGGCCTTGGGGGTTGGAGGCCTCCTCTGAGTTAGATCTACGTTAGCGTGAACGCAGACAGCATGTGGGAGTCGGTTGTGGCTCTGGCCTTGCTCTGTCTGTCTGGTTCCCTTTCTGTGGGCCGTAGCATGTTACAGTGTGCAGGCACTGGGCTCTCCACCGCTTTATGGCCCAGCAGAGTGACCCACAGCCTCCTGCTGGGGTTCTCAGGTGTGTGATCGTCTTTCCCTGCTCAGTCAGCACTCGCTCCAAGTGCTCCTGCCTCTTGCACTCATGTGCACTGAGGACACTCTTAAATCATTTTGGGGAGCCTGGTTGGGCACCCATCCTTTGCAGACCTCCTAATTGCAGGGGAGTCATCCCTTTGTCAGACACCTCCCTTTCTTCCTTCCAGGCTTCTTTCTCAGCTCAGTTAAGTCCCCCTCTCTGGGTTTGTTCTCAGAATTCGAAGGTTTCTATTTTCACACTGCAGTAATTGGTGCTATGTGTCGAAAGTAACTCTGGAACTCCAGCCTGCTGGGGTCAGGAAGAGCTGAATTGAATTAAGGGAGTAGAAATTGTCAAGATGCAGGAGGAGGACTTCCCTTCTCCAAGCAGCCATCAGCCCAGGAGCAAGAGCTGCTTCACAGTGGCTGGTGGGTCCCTTAGTGGGAGCCTGCAGGGAAGGCGGTGGGAAGGGAATGAGGCTCCCCCTCCTACACCTCAGCCTTCCACCAGCCTCTGGCTAACCCTGGAGACCCACAACACAAGTGCAGTGCCAAGAAAAGGCATTATGTCAGCGAAATGACATTGGAGCGATTAATTATGCAAAACACCTCTGTTTTTAATAGCATAATGGCTGGGAGAGAACTGACAAAAGCCAGGAGTCTCTTGGTGACAGCAGCTAATTCATCCACAATTCACACTGGTGGCAGATACTGTCCGATCCTACTGGCCGCGACTCTTTCAGTGTGGCAGGTCCAGCTCTGGATTCATGAGAGGAAAACCGTGGGTTTTGCCATTTTTTCTTCTATGTTAGGAACTGAAGTAATTTTTCCATTTTAAAAAATTATTGTTTTCTGCTAGCGTTGTTGATCATTTATTTTTGATCTCCTGGGAGTTTTTTCAATTACTATAATAAAAGAAAGAAGAGCCCACAAACCAAACAAACACCAATGACTCTTCTGAGCTGCGGGTGTCTGCCCCTTTTTCCAGGCTGAGACATTTGTCCTTACTGCATTCTGTCAGTGAGATTGCCTCCAGGATAGGGCTGAACTTTGGGTGAGATTCACAAAGAGCTTCCCACTTGCAAAGCATGGGCTCCCCTTGGAGTGGAGGTATGGTCAGAGCGATGAATTCCCACTGTGGCCAAAGGGGTTAGTGTTCCAGTGCCCCACATTTGGTAGGAAGGTGGAGGATGATTAAAATGTACACCTACATATGGATTTCTCCTGCCTGGAAATGGATTAATGGTAGTAGTAAGATGTTAGATAACTGAAGAAAATATTCTGCAAAGACAGCATTGCTTTTCCTTCACTGTTAGAATGCTGGTAGAGACTCCCTGGCAGGGAGTCTTCTCATGCTACCTGTTTACTGTCCTTCACATGGTGTCCACATTTCTGCAGGCTTTTCCCTCACTATTCACTTTATGTGAAGGTGGATTAGGGTCCAAGTCAGCAAGGAGTGACACCTGGAGGAACTGGGTTACTTTTAAACTCATTCCAAGCAGAGACAACGCACAAAGTGGCTGTTACACATCTGAGGCCGGACACTGGCTTTCTTGCCTCTCGCATGGGTTTTGAGGACGTGGATGGGCAATGGAACCTTATTGTGCATCATTTTCCTCACTTGTAAAGTGACAAATGATGCTGCTGCCCCCACATAGAGCTCTGTGAAACTTGAATACAGTTGTCTCTCCGTGCCCGTGGAGGGACGGTCTCGCCAGTCCCTTCTGTAATGTAGCATAGCATTTGCACAGGACCTGTGCATGTCTCCCCATGTACTTTAAATTATCTCTCCATTCCTATAGTGCCTAATGCTTCTCATATCTAATGCTGTATAAGTCATTATACTGAGTTTTTGGAGACAAATGACAAGAAAAAGAAGGCTGTACGTGATGCAAGCTGCTGTCTAGTCACTGACACAAGTTACCAGACACACACAACTTAAACAACTTACACTTACTTAAACTTAGACTTAAAGAAGGGGATTAGTTTCGGGTCATGGTTTCAGTTCACTGTTGACTGGACCCAAGGTGGAACTGGCATGGTAGGGGCATGGCAGAAGAAGAAGTCCTACATCCGTGGCACCCAAGAGGCAGAGGCAGAAAGGAGGAACCTGTTCAGCCTTCTAGGTCAGGCCCCCATGATTTATGTCCAACCAGGCCCCACCTCTTAGCAGCAAGTCAACGATGCACCCCCATGATTCAGTCACTTTCCAAATATAGAGACATTTGGGGGGCATTTTAGGTCTAAACTGCGACACAGGCTAATTACATAGTGGTGAAAGGAAAGGTGAGGCGAACAATGCTTAGGCAAGTGCTGGAGAGAGACTGGGGACTGTGCACTAATGGGAGATCCCAGCAGGGTGCAGCTGCACATTCGAGTTTGTGTGGGTTTGGCTAAGTGCTAGAAGCATTGAAAACTCCAGTTTTGCTTTTTAGAACTTTCTAGAAATTTTTTTCTGAAATTAAAAGAAAAGGGCTGGAGGTATAGCTCAGTGGTGTAAGTGCTTGCCCGCTAAGCACTAAGGCCCTGAGTTCGATCCCCGGTCCCGGAAAAAAAAAAAAAAAAAGGAACGGATGAAATTAAAAGAAAAAATTTCAATGAGAATGCCTTGAAGCTCATTCCATCTTAGAACCAGCCAGTGCCCAAAACTTCACCCATGATAGCTCTTCCCATGATTCCCACATCTGCACAGTCATGCCACTCTCCTGCCCACTCTGCAGCTTCAATTCCCAGCACTGACATCCACTTGCATCTCTTCCTTGGGCCCTCAGCTGCTCTCTTACCTTTCCCATAGAGTGAAATGTAAAGCCAGTGCATGGTTCTGTGGCACTCTGGTTCTGGTAAGGCCCATGACCCTGCACCAGGTCCGCGGCAAGAGTTGGGAGGACTCTATCTTCAAAAGCGGTCTTGGAGGGCCAGACAGTGAAGAAAAGAGCCTCAGCCTCCCTGGTGTTCTGGCTCTGATTCTCTTTTGTGGACTCCTCTTCAGGTCTCTGGGGGCTGCCACTGTCTTGGTCTCTCTGTCTCCCTTATTAGTTTGCTCTGTCTCTGGCCCCCACATGCACCCTAGCACTCTCTATTTCTTATCTCTCTGGATGCAGCAAAGGGAGCATTTCTATTCTTCCTTTCAGGTTTTTGGAGGGGCTAAAACAGAGAACATCTGGAAAGGTGGGCTGAGCAGAAACCCAGACCCTCCCTGATGAGCTCCAGCACCCACCCAGAGGGCCGGGGAAGAAGTGTGCCAGCGGTGGCTGTGCTGCCTGTGGCTTGGTGGGCCTTGTCTCCTCACCTCTCCTGGGGCTAAGATGCTGTCTTGCTCTGGCTCCAGCACAGCCTGGCGTAATTATACGGGTGCAGCCAATGTTCCCTTTTAAATTGACAAAAGCAGAGGACAGAGCCTGGGAAGCCCTCTGACCCCTGAGCCCTGGTCCATGGAAATTACAGGTGCTGTACAGTGCACTGCCTCTTGATGTACTTGCAGTGGGGAGATGCTGGTTAATTTGCCAAGACTCAGAGGTGACCCAGGTTTAATAAAGAGGATTAATGGATTTGAGCTAAAGGTCTTGGCTGTTTTAAGCAGATAGCCTCTTCCTTCTAAGACAGCTTGCAGGCTCTTACTCGGCTCATTTTCTTTGGGGAAATAGCTCGAGCTCCCTTTCTAAAGGGGCCTCTTCTTTTGCTTCCCATCACTAACTGGACAGCGGTGGTCTGGTGTCCTTTGCATGCACTCAGAACCAGAGGGGAGAGAGCACTCACTGTTCATGGGAACACTGACCAGGAGGCCCCTCAGTGCTGCTGGTGGGCATCATTGCCTGTCTAAACGGCATTCGGGTAACAGGAATCCAAATGCTTAGGAATGCTATGTACACATAACTGATGCAGAAGCTTGATTTTTATTATGAAATAATGAAGATGACTGCAAAGATGTTCATTAAAAAGTTTTGTGGTTTTTTTCTGAGAAATGGGGACAGGGAGAGGTGCATTGAAAAATAGTTTGTTAAATAGACTGCACTACATCTGTGCAATGGAATGATTACTATGAGAGGAAATTATACACTGTTTTTATTGTTTTGAAATAATTTATAGGTTTGAAAACATGACCTATAGTCTCATTCACTTCTGTAAAATAAGTTGTACAATGACATCAACTTTACAGGCTAAGCTCCAGAGTGACTGTACTTTGGTGCTCTGCTTTACCATCACGCTCCAGCTATTCCCGCAGCTGTTTGTTTCTGAGTAAATCAACAGCAAGAGACCACGGAGTGTCTCCCTAAGGTGGTGCCAACCCCTTGAGCGTTTCATCTCCTCAGTCCCTTGAGTTTTCTGCAGAAAGGTGTAGATTTGAGGCTTCCAGCCCAGGGCCATATTCACCTCTCTGGGAAGCAAGGATGTCGGCTGCTTGATGCCACATTTGTGATTACTCATCTCTGGTACTGGCTCAGGTCCGAGGGCTTTGAGGAGAGAGGTGGCTCCAAGCTGATGCTTGGATGCTGGGCCCTGCGGGGCAGGTGGCCTCCTCAAGGGAGCACAGTGGTGACAGAGCGCAAGGGCCCGTCCCATGGAAGTATCCGATGTCTCCTCTGTGGCCTGTGCTCTGGTGTGCTTTCCTATCCCATTTTAAATGGCTCCCATGGGGGTGATATTGCTGTGTCCCTAAGGAGTCTGTTTCTTTGTCTAATAGACCATTCTGCAACCTAACAGACCTCATAGTCAGGACATTTCTCTCAGGTTTCCAGTAGCCACTACATGCTCATACACTTTCTTTTAACATTTATTCCAGGTTTTTAGTGGGCGCTGGATTTATCCTTTTTTGGCAGTGATTTTCTGCTTGGCCCTTCTCTTTCTTTCTGATATTGAAATCAGGGTTACTTTTCATTTTCCCCTTTTATACTTTGGCCTTGTTTTCTCCAACTTAACTGTGCTTCAGCCCTGGGACGTAGTTGAGTACCTAATGAGGTCTCTCTCCATCCCTGTAGTCAGGTCTTTGTCATTTAAAGAAAAAACAAAACAAAACAAAAAAAACCCAAAATGAACAGCTTTTTAGCAATGATGTTAGCTTCAAGCCTTCTGATGTTCAGGTTGTTCTTCATTTTGCTTTTGTATACTAGCTGTTAGCAAGGGTACAAAAGCAGTGAAAAGCTGATTTGGAGTAAGAGTTTGTCTCCTAGGGGACTAAGTACTACTAAGAAAAGCAAAAAGAGGCAAAAAGCACCCAGATAAAGGCAGCCTGCAGTACTCAGCGGTGCTTGTGAGATGCATTCTCTCAAAGAAGACCCAAAACCAGAGCTGCTGGAGGTGGCCCCAGAAGTGCAGGGTCTGGACCACCCCATGGCTGATTTCGGGCCCTACACCCTGCTGCAGTTCTCTGCGGCCTCCTCTCCCCTCTTCCTCTTGCGTCCACTCATTGTAGAAAATGGGCCAGGCTAGGATTTGCCTAGCAAGATAGAGAACTGAGGCAGAAGTCAAGTGTTCTTCCTGTGGGGAGAATCCTGCATGTGATTCGGGCGCACGGAGCATGGCATCTACCTCCTCCCTTTCCTGCCTATGCTGGCTATTTGGGGCACTAATCGGGGTGCTAGCTGTGACAGCCCAGGATAGAAAGATGTCAGCAGGGATATCATAGTTCTGCTATTTATGTGGATTTTTTTCTAATTTGCATTCTAGATCCTTTCTCTCCTCTAGCATATCTGTTCTATAAGAACTGAACTGTAAATGCTCAGTGTTTCTCCCTCCCTCCCTCCTTCTCCATCTCTATTCTCAGTTACCCCTCAGTATCCACAGAGGATTTATTCCAAGGACCCCCAAGGATAACAAAATCTGCAGTGTCTCCAGTCTCTTGTATAAAATGCTGTAATGTTTGCACGTAACTTTCACATATCCTCCTGCATACTTTCAATCCCCTCTAGATTACTGACAGTACTTAGTACAACTTAAATGCTGTGCAAGTAGTTGGTGTCCTATGTTATTTAGGGGATAACAAGAAGAAAACACTAGTCTGTGTATCTTCAATACAGACAGTATTTTTCTGAGTAATTCCAATTTGGGATTTGTTGAATTTGTAGATGTGGAAATCACAGACATGGAGGATCCCCTGGACATGTGTGTGTGTGTGTGTGTGTGTGTGTGTGTGTGTGTGTGTGTGCGTGCACTCCTTTCTCCAGTCTTCCCAGAAGTCCTTCATGAAAGTAGCAAGTAAAGTTTCCTCAGATAGGGATCTATGGACTTGGCAGGAGGGACGGTATTTATGACCAGGAACCAAATTACACCCACATAGTGGTGTTTTCCCCACCTGGTATTTTTCCCAGGGCCCATTGTGGTGCCATCAGCTGAGTGAGGTGATTTTCTCTCCTGACCTCATGTGCGACAGTGTTTCCAGAAATGAGTGGAAAGACACTTTCCAGGCTGAGTGGTGCCACCGGTAAGGTGCTAAAGTGACTGGGGTGCTTGGTATAGGTGCTACAGCCATGCAGATGGGCCCAGCCTGGGATCAGAGCATCCAGCCCACTTCCTGTACATTCCCTGCCTCCTGACCTCTGCCTCCCTTGTGTCACCGCCTGAATACTGGTCACTGCCTTGCCCTCACCAAAAGCCATAGCCTTTGTCTGAGTCCCTTACAGGCCTTCATACTGCTAACCATTAATTCAACAGCTCTTCATCTCCTACTTCCCCTGCCAGGCGCTGTTCTAGGCATTGGGGACACAGCTGCATACACGGCAGACAGAGATTCCTGTCTCACAGGGCTTCCATTGTAGTGAGAAGAGATGGACAATGAAAATCAGTAAGTTAGATAGTGTAGTATAAGAGGGCGAGAGCTGTGGAAGAAAACTCAGTTTACAGGTGTCCAGGCTGAGCAACAAACATATTTAACAGAGCTTTGACAGGAATGGGAGCATAAGCCAGGAAGACAGTGAGGAAACAGCATGTGGCTGCATGCTGTAGCATGCCTGGTGTATTGGAAGGGGCATGAGAACAGACAGAAGCAAATGGAGAAGAGATGGTGAACAGGTGTTGGTTTTCATTTTGGATGAGATGGGAGACAACAGAGATGGGATATAGTATTTCCAAAGAAGAGTAGCATAATGTTATAGTTCAGTGCTAAAATGTCCCCAATGGTCTCCTGTATTCAGAGGTGGCGCTTTTGGACGGTGACTGGATCATGGAGCACTTTGCTCGCCAGTGGAGTTCATACGGTAGCTGAACTGTTTGGATGTGGGGCTGGGTGGAGGTCATGGGTCACCAAGGGGTGAGCCCAGAGAGTGTGCTGGTATCCCTCACTCATCCTGAGGGGAAAACCTTTCCTCATCCATCCCCTTCCACCATGACGTTGTGCTCTGGAGCCAACTGACCATGGACTGAAACCTTTGTGAACATGAGCCAATATAAGCACCTCCTCTTTTAATTGGTGGGTGCAGGGTATTTTCCCCAGTAATAGAAACTGATTGTACCTGTGGTGTGAGTCTACCTGCTAGACCCCAGGATTTGTTTAGAGGGGCAGTATGTATTGGAGCCCCCATGTCTGTCTGGTAGTCCCTGCTGACTGGCATCAGTGCTGCTGTTCTGAACCCCATTCTGCTTCCCTGTGCTTGCCTGCCATCCCGCGCCTCAACCCTGTCTCACTGACTTCTTTCTTCACTTATTTCTTATAGAATATGTGATGCAAAAGGTGAAAAGTGAGGAGCATAAAATGTTCAAAGGTGTTGGTACACACACAACAGGAGTAAAATGCTAAACTGCAAAAGAGCGGGTCCTTCAGAGAACTTTCTCCAGCAATGTGTTGGGCAGAGTGAGACTCGCAGAATGGCAATGTCTGCCGACGGTCTTAGCCCTTGTTGCTCCATCCCCCCTCACCCTCAGAACTTGTGTCTTACATGGGTCCTTGGCACAGTGGTGTGCTGGTAATGACAAGCTTTCTGAAGGAGAAAAACAAGCTCTGGTGTGCAGAATTTGCTGATTCCAGGGTAGGAGTCCTTCATCCATGACTAATTTTAAGCTACTGATGCATGTGGTATAAGATACCTAAATCTTCACAAATATGGAATAGCAGTCTAGCCATCCAGTACATTCCTATATGTGCATATATCTGCTTTTAGAATTGTAGTTTGGTTCCACAGATTCAGTTGCCAGCACTGTGGTCATACCTGGTTTATTTCATGTACATTCCTCTAGTCTAGCATCTTACTGATCAGCCACACACCAACATAACCTGAGACTGACTGGCATAATCTTTTTTCCCTTCCCTTCCCTTCCCTCCCCTCTCCTCTCTTTTCCTCCCTTCCCCTTCTTCTCTCACTC
>PVLD010003753.1:101087-136931 GCA_004027595.1 Dinomys branickii | reverse complement strand
TGTTTTCCCATTTTTGGGTATCAGATTCAAGATGTGGAGCTATAAATTCCAAAGGCAGTTCAGCAGGTGAAGGTCAGCTGCAAAGGCTGCTCGAATGATTCCTTCTCTTTGGGAGAATGTCCCTTAAGCTTTCTGCTGAGAGTTCCGCTTAAAAGGCTGCAGGCATGAAGGTTCCAAGGTGCCAGTCTATCCTTTGGGGCTTTCTGCGCGGCTCGCCCGACGCGCACGAAACGTGAGACCGCTGGGCGTCGCCGCCGCCAGAGAGCCGATCTCTGTCGGGAGTCGCCGGAGAGCTGCGCCGGGTCGGGGGGGCGGAAGGGATCGAGCTGTCTGTATTCTCGGGGCGCCAGGACCCAGCAAATCCCTCTCTCCGCTTCCGGCGGCGTTTGGGACCCCCCGCGCGGCTCGCCCGACACGCGCGAAACGTGGGATCGCCAGGCGTCTCCGCCGCCAACAAGCCGATCTCCGTCGGGAGTCCAGACCAGCAATTTTTTAGAAAATTAAACATTAATTTACTGTTCAACTCCTAGGATTTCACCAAATAGAAATGAAAACACGTGTCCATATAAACATATGTGCTTGAATATTCATAGCAATAGTATTTATAATAAACAAGAACAGGTGAATGGATAAGCAGAATGTGGCATATCCATACAAGGGAATACACTTTGGCAGGGAAAATTTTAAAAGACAAACTATTGCTCCACAGCACAACACGAATGACCCTTAAAATTGTATGCTAAGTGAATGAACCTACATTAAAAAGGCCACACATTGTTTCATTCCATTTATCTGAAATGTCCCCAAACAAGCAAACTTTCAGAGCTTGAAAGCAGGGCTGAGTGAGCCAGGGCTGAGAGGGTGTAGGCGGCGGGAGGTTGTACCTGCAGGACAGAAATGTTCCCAAACTGGACTGGGTGGGTGATGCTTGCACAGATTTACATATTTACTAAAAAATTTAATTGTATATATGTACCGTGTATGGATTACAAGTTATATCTTCATGAAATTGTTCACTAGAAATCAAAACCTAAAATCCATATATGTGTCTCAAATATTAAATATAAATATTCAAAAATATTAACAGTGGTTATCTCTTTTTTATGAAATTGCAGATACTTTTTACTCTTTATAACATTTATCTGTGTATTTAAAGTACACGATAATAAGCATGTTATCCTTTTGTAATAACAAATATAAAAGGCTGCTGCAAAAGTAATATCTGGAGAGCCAGGCACGGCGGGGCATGCCTTTAATCCCAGCACTCAGGAAGCCAAGGCAGGAGGATTGCCATGAGGTTGAGGCCAACTTGGGCTACATAGTGAGTCCAGGGCCAGCCTGAACTACATAGTGAGACCCTGTCTCAAAAAAACAAAAACAAAAATAATATCTGGAAATAGGAATATAACAACTTCCTCCAAAATTCTAGTATCTCATACCACTTTTGGTATTTATTCCCACACAGTGGCATAACATCAGTTCCCCAAAATACTTTAAAGAATCAGTTTGCCACTAGTGCTATGTACCATGGTACCAAATAAAATCTATGCATGTAACCTGCCCTCAGCTGACTCCAATCTCAAGCCTCTGTTCTCGCACAGAATCCAGCCTCACATGCCTGGTGTTAGTCACCTTCACAGAGCCCCCTCTGGATTTTGTGGTGGAAGTGAAGAGAAAGGAAACAACTTTCTTTCATTGAGAAACTTTACCGTTCTCCCCTGCCAGGGTTGGAAAACCAGAGGTCACAGAGGAGGAGTTCAGCCAGCTGGCAGACCCTGCTTATCACCAGACAGCCTGGCCAGGGAGGGAAGAGAATCCGGAAACAGCTTCGGTGTGCACAAAGCTGATAGAGGTAAGGGGTGGAATCCATCCGCGGGCTGGATGTTCAGCCTTTCAGGCTGTCTGCTCTGGCCTGGATGTGGTGTGGCCCCTCTAAAATTCATGTTGAAATTTGATTTCAGGGTCATGGTGCTGGGAGAGGGTGGGACTATGAAAAGATAATTAGGTCGGGGGAGCTCTACTCCCATGCATGGATTAGCGTCTTTCTGGAAAGACTGGGTTATCTCACAGGAGTGTTCCCGTGGATTAGTCGCCATGACAGCAGCTGATCCCCAGCAAGCTTACCTCTGGTATTTCGTCTCCTCTGCGTGGACCTGCCGGGCTCTCATACACATCCTCCCACCATGCGATACCATCTACCACACGACTTTACCGCAGTCCAAATAGACACCTGCACCGTGTTCTTGGACACTCAGAACTGTGAACCAAATTAGCTTCTTTTCTCTATAAATCACCCAGCCCCAGGTATTTTGTTACAGCTATGCAGAATGGGCTGTGACACTGTTCCACTCCCCTGCCTCGGTTTCTGTCTCATCTCCTCCCTGCTACAGCACTTTGTACATTAGTAACCAAATGTAAATCCAATCCCTTTCACCCAAGGTACTAAGGGAGGACAGACTGAGTACAAAGAAACCATTAATGTCTCCTGCGAGGTCTACCAGAAGCCCAGTGGGCAGCAGGTGCTGTCTGGATGCTTCCCTCTGCTGGCAGATGTGTTCCCTGCTGCACTGCTACATCTTCCCCCTCCCAGCTCCAGTCCTGCTACATATGTGCTGCCCGTGAAAGCTCGAGCAGACCTTCACTCTTGCAGACCATCAAAAGCGGGGCTGTCTGTCAAGGAAAGATCAGCACTCTGAGAAAACAGCGCCTCCTGGGTGATGAGCTTGGCCTTGACCGGTATGGGGCTTAGCCAGCTCCAAAGAGGCAGGCCACCCGCACAGCCCTCAGCCCCGAGCCTCCTCCATCCCTCATCTATTTTGGCGCACTGCCAGAGAAAGATTTCAGCCAGTCCCCAAGCCACGTGCCAACATAAATAGACTGCACTGCTTTTTAAAGAGAAAGAGTCACCTCCACGAAAAGTGAAACTATACAAATTGCTCATTCCAAAGAAAGAGGAATATCACAAACCACAGTACACTTTTTATGGAAGCCTAGCAGATAAAATAAAACTTTACCAAGCTGTAATCTTTTTTTTTTTTTTTTCACTTTCTTCACAGGCTCACATACTGTGAAAATGCCCCAGATAAGATGAGCAGCACCACCAACACAGTGATTTATGAGCAGCCGCGAGCCCCGAGACGGGGACAGGGAACACTTTGCGCAGCCCGTGTACACCCTCAGGGGCAGTTGTCCAAACACGCAGCAACATAGCCCTGCAGCGACAAAAGCGCCACCACCGTGGATATTTTGTGAGCAGTTACCGAGAGTTTGCAGTTTAAAGCACCAGAACCTCACCTTCACATGGTGGGAAGCATAGGGCAGAACCCATAAAGCACCTTCGTGCAAACCTTTAATTTTCACTTCCTAGTCATATACCCTTGGTCAGATCCTCCTCTGTAAAACGATACAATCTCTCTCCCTCTAAAACTATGATGTCCAGCATTCGGGAGGCTGAGGCAGGTGGATCACTGCAAGTTCAAGGCCAGCCTGCGCTACAAAGTAAACTCAAGGCCAGCCTGAATTGCACACTGAGAACTTGTCCCAAAAAAAAAAATCCGGGTGAAGGGAGGATAGGGAAATGGAGAAAATGTTATATCATGTATGGTAAAATTCTTTATAATGAATGTAATCATTATGTATATCTAAAATGTACCAATAAAATCTAATGTAAAAATAAATGATATTACCAGGGGGATTCAGTGGTGTAATATTTGGGTGCCATGCAGATATATAGCATTTTTTTAATGTATTTTTCATAAATGTTTTCCAAAAGCACAGAAGGCACAAAAGTCTTATAACTGCTATTTGCTGCGCTACCTTGCTGCCTTGCCCAGTATTAACAGATACAGAGATCTATTGATGTTAGTGAAGATTTAAGGTGGAATTTTCATATTAAAACATTAAACTTTTGTAAATGATAGCACTTAAAAATAGCAGTATTGCTTTGCTAGCAATAAACACTCCCAGTGCAGTCACGTAAAACCTCCCCAAACAACAGGCTGGAAATTCTTCATTCATTTGTCAGCTCTTAGTCCCTCCAAAAATTACTTCACAATTCATTACGGTAAGTTACGAGCACTCAAAATCACCTAATTTGTTAACTAGGCACAATACACGAAAAGCAAGCTGCTCTAATCCTCCAGTTAATTAGACAGATTTCTCATGCCACCATAGGAAGAGGTCTTCACTTTATTTTAAGAAGGACTGAAATTAATCTACCTCAACTAGTCACATTTTTAACTTTTCAGAGGACAAAAAAATACATATCCAGATTTTTTCCTTCATGAGAAATTTTACATTTTAAACATGACTTGGCAATAAAATAATAGTGCAAAGCCCAGCTGTGGTCAGATTCATGAACGGCAACAATTCTTTCTGGTCTCATTATTTTTACGGCTCTTCCCCTTTTGCGTACTTAGCCCCATGCGAAGCCACCATGCTGATACTTCGCAGGACCCTCAGTTCCATAAACTCACTTGTATAAACCTCCCACAAAAGTGCCTCCCATCCAGTAGCTTCAGTGGGTCAAAGTCTTGATCAGCTTAAAGACCATGACGGTAGAATTTCCACCGTAAGCAAGAGAGGATGTACAGCCGGGGCAGGCAGCGGCAACAAGGAGACAGCAGCACGCTTCAGCCACAAGCTGAGGTTCTTCTGAGCAGCCGCTAATTAATCTGACAAGGATGAGAAAAGCCCTCCAGGTCTTGGTTCACTCACCTGCAAAACCTTCCAGGACTACAGAAAAAGAAAGTCAGCTACTCAGTCCAATTATGTGACTTACTATTTAACAAAGAGCCAAAGGACTAAGGCAAAATTTCAGTCAATTTATATAAATGTTTTTACTCTTGGTCTACTAAAAGTATGTCAAATAAATTCTCATTTTTTGTTTACTATCTTAATTCATTTATGATTGTTTTATTATGTTTGTTTATTATGTTTCTAATTCAACATATACTTGAATTCATAAAAGAAAAATGAATCTGGGCATACTTCCAGATTTTCTTCCCCAGGGAATAGCTCTGACCTTGACATTTTTTTCCTGAAGCAATTTGAACTTGAACCAGTATGGATGGCAATCATCTCTCACCTATACCATAATTAGTTATGATAAAAGATACTGGGAAACAACTTGGCGGGAGAGTGGGTATTATACATAATTTTCCGTTTCAAAATGAAACTGCCCAAAACCTGTAAGAAAATGTGTAATGATCAGGATGTGAGGCTTGCAAAGTTCACTGGTTGTTTTTTTTTTTAATTGGTATAAGTGTCATCCCGTCACAGAAGTCTAATTTTGGTTTGGTTTGGTTTGTTGTGGTGGCTGTTTTTCATCATTTCAACCTTATTTCATGGCAGTAGAAATTCTCCAGAATCAAAGGCTGCATATCCAATGAAGGGCTGACTCTTCTGAAGGGATGAAAATCCTTCACGGCCTTTAAATTTATATTCTTTTTTTTTTTTTTTTTTTTTGTGGTACTGGGGATCGAACTCAGGACCCTGTGCTTGCTAGGCAGGCGCTTATTCCACTGAGCTATATCCCCAGCCCCTAAATTTATATTCTTACCTAGATAAGTGAAAAGACCATGACCTGGGATGAATTCCTTGTCCGGATCGTTGTCTGACACTACAGAGAAATCCAGGAGGCAAAAATGCCCCAGTCCTGCCTTCCGACACACCGCCTGCAAGATCAGTACACATCTCCTCCTGCAAAGACCACGGCTCTGTTTGGAGAGCAGGATCAATACCATCACTGCTGAAGACTTCTAGGAAGATGGCGACCGGGTAGGCAGCAGAGAGAGAACCTCCCAGAGGATTACCACCCAGACAATGGAATATAGCAATATGAAGACAGAAAGGAGAGAGGTGTGTACCCTGAGCCCAAGAAGGATCTGAAATGGGAACTGAAGCCCTAGGAAAGACCAAGCAAAACCTCTCCTGGAGGAAAGGATCGGAGGGCCGCCGCGGCACAGTTGAGGGAGAAGAGACGGAGAAAGAGGAAGCCACTGCTTCAAACACACTCTTGGCCCAAGCCCTCGTTCCAGCAATCGCAGCTTCAGCTTCGGAGACCCACGCTCATGGAAGCCTCCCGACTTAGCCAGGGGAGAGCGGAGTTCCAAGAGCTGGTCCAGGTCTGGAGAGGAGAGGGCGCAGCCAGGAAAAGAGACAATGGTGGTTGGGAACTGTTGTCAAATCCAGTGTGAGGATGAGAGGTTGCAACAGCCACTGAAGCAGAGTCCCCACCCTGCAGCAGCCTTCCTAATCAGCACCTGGAGGCAAGGTGGAGCCAGAGCAGCCGGTACACATCCCACCACACCCAGCTCTATGCCTGCCTCGAGGCTGTGGCCTCCTGCCTCTCCACTCTGTGGGAGGCTGCCAGTGGGGAGCGGTGGGGTGCATCGGCACCCACATCAGAGCCACAGCAACTGCCAGGGATCCAGCCAAGGAACAAACGGGAACTGGAGCACAACAGCAAGAGAGAGCTGCAGATGGAGGTGGATCACACGGCCCCACGCCCTTCTCACTCCAACATCAAGCAGAAAGCATGAACTGAGTTACTGGGCTTCAGCTCCCACCCTGAACGCCCTCTGTGAGCACCTTGAGCCTCAGCGGCCTGCGCAATCACCACCTGTTCCTGACAGCAATGGGATGAGTCCACAGGCTTCAGGACTCACCCCAAACTACTAATACGAGCAACAGGAGTGTCTCCATACTGCTTGCATACATGAACCTTGTATGAACCCATGGTGACCGGGTAGGCAGCAGAGAGAGAACCTCCCAGAGGAATGCCACTCAGACATAGCAATATAGCAACATGTGAAGGACAGAAAGGAAAGAGGTGGATATCCTGAACTCGAGAAGGATCTGAAATGGGAACTGAAACCCTCGGAAAGTCTAAGCAAAACCTCCTCTGGAGGAGGGGATTGCAGATCTGCCATGGCGCAGTTAGAGGGAGACGAGACGGAGAGGGAGGAGGTCGCCATTCCAAGCACACCCTTGGCCCATGCCCTCGTTTCTGCATTCGCAGCTTCAGCTTCGGAGACCCATTGCCCAGCTGCAAGGGGTGGGGAACGGTAATGCTGGAGATCAGGAGGAGGTGGGAGGAGAAGAAAGGGCCTCTGGCATCAAGGCAATGGGACAGAGCCAAAAGGGTCACAGAGGGCACCCCGATGGGGGCACGTGCCCCACGGCTGCTCCGCTGAGGGCCCTGTGGCTGCTCCACTGTGGGCCCTGCGGCTGCTCCGCTGTGGGCCCCGCGGCTGCTCCGCAGTGGGCCCCGCAGCTGCTCCTCTGCTGCTCCACTGTGGGCCCCGTGGCTGCTCCGCTGTGGGCCCCGCAGCTGCTCCACAGTGGGCCCCGCAGCTGCTCCTCTGCTGCTCCGCAGTGGGCCCGGTGGCTGCTCCACTGAGGGCCCCGCTCAGGGCACCTCATGGAATGGACCCTCCCCCACCCATAGCACGATGACAGGGTGGAGCCAGGCGGTCCGCTGTGAGCATATGTGCTTTCCCACTTCCGACCATGGCAGTTTGTATACACCCATGTATGTTATAGTATAGTCTGAGGCAGCTATATCTCTTCCCAAGGCGAGAGTCCAAGGATATAGATAAACCCAGGAGTACAGTTATTATCACAGGGAAGATGACTGATTGAGTGGTGGGGCAACGGAGATGAGGGAGAAAAACTGAATGATCAAATGGGCCATCATCTGTGTAACTGAGTAACAAAGGTGAAGGTAACATTATGTAGGACAGCATCCAGAGCTAATTCCCTTCTATGTTCTCTATAATTCTGTATTTCCTCAATCGTTTTTGTATTAACAGAAGTGAAGATAACTTTATATTATACAGCATCCAGTGCAAATTCCCTAATGTCTTTTCTATAATTTGGTATTTCCTTTAATATTTTTGTGTTAACTAATGTGAAGATAGCTATGTAATACAACATCCAGTGCTAATTCCCTGCTGTATTCTGTATAACTTTGTATTTTCTGTATTGTTGATGGCTTTTCTGGTTCATATGTCTCCATTCTTTTGTCTTTAAAATAAAATTAAAAAAAAAAAGAAAAAGAAAATAAAGTCTAGCTGCAAAACCTGTTGGAAAAAAATAGCATCACTGCTGACCAAGTCCTGGGCTTGGGGCAGCTTCACAAAAGGAAGACTTTGCTGAAGAAACAACACCAATTTGATTTTCAAAAGACCTGACAAGTTTCCAAATCTTTTGAAAATCAAATCTTTGTCTATGTTTTTATTTGCTAATCTCTGTGGTTTCTAGATTTGAAGCCTGACTTTCTAAGATCTCCAAAAGTGATTGGATAACAGCTTTGTTATTTTAATGTTGATTGAATAAGATAACATTTTATAGAACTGCACTGGCAGGATTTGGGTCTGACCCACAGACTACGTTCCAAATTGTAAATGTCACAGAGATTCCAGAACATATCGACAGAGAGCCTTGGGGTGGCTGCCCCGCACCACAGACCTGCATACCTCGTGTGATCATAGAATTTACCAATGGTTTTATTATAATCATCCAGGAGATGAAAAACATTTTCCCTTTTTTCAGTGAGAAGCAAGAAAAGATGAAAAAGAAGTACATGCCTTTGCAGAACCTGAGTTTTTTTTTTTGATTCTTTTACTTTTAAATATTAGTTTAGAGAATTAAAATCTACTTATTTTTCCTCTGTTTCTAGGTTTCACCTACAAACACTATTTCTTTTCTTCTGAGACAAAAACAATCACTTCAAGAGCTGCCACAGTCAGTGTGGTCCGCTCACATCAACAGAAACTTTTTTTAAAAAATCACCATCAAGGGAGATCAAAATGTAAGGACCACCTGGAAAAGAGTATCAGCTTACACTTGAAATCAGAGAGTGAGGGAAGTGTGTTTGTCTTTGTCTTGTTTCATATCCCCTGGGCTCACAGCAAAACTTTGCAGAGGACCCTGTGAGGGACGACGTGACAGGTACCTTAGGAAAGCAGCTCATTTTTTTTTAAAAACCCAACCTCCAAAACACCAGGCTCTTCTTTTTCATCTTTCCTTGACATTTTGCTCCTAAAATTAGCTTTTTGATGAGAAAATTGCTCTGAGTCATTCCAGAGCTAGTTAAGATGAAGCAAATGGCTGCGGTGGAAATTGAGTTGCTTCTTTTGCGGTGCTGACTGTGCCTGGTAATTGGACCCTGGAATTAGAACCGGTGTGACCTTTCACAACGTGAAGGAAGAAAGCTTTATTCAATTTGCTGGAATTTTCGCCGTATTTAAAGCACTTTTTTAATGAGGTCATTTGCTCTTCTTTTTAAATGAGCAATATCAAGCGGACTGTTTCTCATGCTGCCCTGTACATTTATTCAATAATTCTAGTTCTTAAATCAATAAAAACCAATCTGCTTCTTATTTTCCCATCAACTTTCTCTCTGCTGTCAGCTTTGCGGTGCCGCCCTGTTGCGCTTCTACGGAGCACAGAGCCCGCGTTCGCTGGCTGGAAGCGGGACTCACCCACCGCCTCTTGCTGCTTCCACCAGAAATTCTCCCAGGTCTCAAAGCCCTGTGAGCAGCTGCTGTTTAAAGCATTGTTTTACGGGGGCTGAGAGAGAAGGGATCCCCTGTTCCAGTTAATACCAAAAGCAAAAAGATTATGATTTATTTTTCACAGAGTACTTCACTGATGTCCTATAATTCATCCTTTCTGTCTATTTAATCACTTAACAGTATTTAGTGACTACGGCCTTAGGTTTTGCCATATTGAGGAATTCAAATAAGATACAATATTGCTCAACATGGAGGACAGACACCCTGGGCATCCTGGAGCTTATTAGATTCCAGAAGGCAGAGACAAGTAATGGTTAAAAAATAAGTAGAACAGAAAAAGTAAACAATAGAAAAAATAACTACAATAGGTAGTGAGCAAGAAGATGCTAAATGCTATGAAGAAAAAAATGGACTGGGATGCACCAAGGAAGAGCAGGGCTCCATTCTGAACATGACACGACTGAGAAACAAGACGGCGATCACCCAAGCAGAGTCCAGGCAGCAGCTGGACAAGCAAGTCTGAAACTCAGAAGACAGAACTTGACTAAAACTATAATCGGGAGCCATTTCAAAAAGGAGGATATTTAAAGCCGAGAAGCTAAATGAAGATGGCAAGGAATAGAGCTGTAAAAAGGAAGAAACTCAAACACTGAACTAAAGGCATTTCAGTATTTAAAGACCAGAAAGATGAAGGTAGTGCTAAGAAACCCGGAAGTGTCTCCCAGGAGTGACCCACTGCCCAAGTGACACTGTAAACTAAAAAAGTCAAAAAGCTTTTTCAATGTGGAAGTCCATGACAAGGGTGTATGTGAGTAGGGACAATCGACTACCTGTCACTCCTCTAGGACACAACTACATCAAGGCTGGATTTCACCAGGATAGACCACAGGCTCAGAGCAGGGGCTTTGGACCCAGACAGTCCTGGGTCCACATCCCAGCAGCGCTGCTGCTTCTGAGGATAGGACTCTGGGTAAGGCCCTTAAATTCAGTGTCTCGGTTTCTGCCTTTGTAAAATGGGAATGTTCTTAGGGTCTCCCGCAGATTGATCCTAAAGATGTGCCGGGTACAACCCTACACATCTTTTCTTACTAACTTATTTAGTGCTCACTATAGCAGGAAGCATTATCTTGACCATTTGACCCATGAAAGCTTGATCTCAGTGACTGAGACAAAGACCCTATGCTCATGGACAGGGCCACCTCTGAGATGGCCCCAGCCTCCTATTCCTTCCTTGATGTCAGCTGGACCTAGTGTTATGGTTTGTGTCTGCATGTCCCCCCAAATCCTCATGCAGTTATGGGGTGGCTTTTAGTGTTTATGACTGATCCATGATCCAATGGTGGGATTATGGGTGTGAGAGCTATACCCACCCTTGGGTGGGGAGTTTGCTGTGATTATGGATATGAGAGCTATACCCGCCCTGGGGCCGATAGTTTGTATATGTAAGGGAAAGAAAGAGGCTGCTGGCTGCCATTCCTGACACCATTCCTCTCTTCTTGTGCTTGTTGCTTTGCTGTGCTCTGCTGCCATGAACTGTTGCCCTCTGCCATGTGCCACTCTGCCTCAGAACCAGCCAAGTACAGACTGAAACCTCCATGAACTGTAATAAATAAACCTCTCCTTCCTTCATTTTGGGTGTTGGGTATTTTGTCTCAGCAACAAGAAAAAAGTAACCAAGACATCAAGTGACGCAAGGAGGAAAAAGTGACAGGATGTCACCTGTAAGATTAAGCTGTGCAAAGATTCCAACACCTGTTTTTCTTCCCCTCTTTTATTCTTTCTCACACTTTTGAGCTCACCTGGAGAGAAGCCAGGAAGAACAGGCATCTCTAATGCTTGACCTCACACTGCCATCCACCACGTGGCCTGTCTGTGACTCCACTTGGTAGAACTCTCAGGTGAGACCAGAGAGCCCAGTTTATGGGACAGCCTAAACCCAACTAAATGGTACCCATATCTAGACCCCCAAAATTAATATTTTTACCTGCTGAGTTTGGGGGGAATTTGTTCCTTAGTAGTATAGCTGATGTAGGTAGTAAAGTGGGCAACTGAAATAAAATTCAGACTTTGTTTGTTTCTGACAAGGTTTCACCCAATAGCTCAGACTGTTCTCAAACTCACAAGCTTCCTGCCTCAGCCTTTCAAATGCTGGGGTTACAGACTCTAGATCCTGTCTTAGATGAGGGAGGATGTGGACAGGAAGACTGTTAGACCATTGTGATTCCAGAATTTCATCACTTTCAGTGCATCCTTCTGTCACCTTTCCAGAGTCCTAAATTCAAGAGAAGGCAGAACATTGGAATGAAAGGACACTGAATGACAATCATCATTAAGATAATTTGTTCTCCAGTAGGATCATATAAGTAAGCAATAACCTCCAGCCATTCACAGATATACTTGGACAGGGCTGGGGATAGAGGTCAGTGTCATAAGTGCCTGCCTGACAAGTGCCAGGTCCTGAGTTCGATCCCCTGTACTGCAAAAAAATAAAATAAAACAAACAAATATATTTGGACAAACTGAGACACTGTGCCCAACACCTTTCTTTCCTACCTAGTGAAAAATACCTAAGTCATTTCATCAGATCTCATGTCTCTTTCCACCAGACACTTCTTGGAAAGTTCTTTGAAAAATAGGCTTTAAGGGTTTTTAAAAACATCGAAGAAATTGGACTTTGGGGGGGGGCAGTACTGGGGATTGAACTCAGGACCTTGTGCTTGCCAGGCAGGCACTTATTCCACTGAGCTATATCCCCAGCCCTGGACTTTTAAAAAGTCAAAATTGATCATGAAGGAAAGTAAAGGAGAGTGTATGAAAAGAGTTAAGATGTATTAACCAGTGGCATGTAATAAACTTGCTGTCTTGAAGAACAATAGAGTCCAACAGAGTGATCATAATGCACATTAGCTGTTAACATCACCTGCCTCCTTGCTTTTCTTCCTGCATTCTTGGGTCCCTGTCCTGATCCTCACAGTTTTTGAGCTCTGGAAAGTACGAGACACTGGACCTAGAAACCAGTTGCCCCAGAGCTGATTATTTCTACAGTTAAGTACTCATTTAGTGTCCTGTAAGGCATAGGTGAGACAATCTGGGCAAGACTGTGTTTAAATGACTTCTAAATGACCTCCTAAACTACATTACTTAGACAAGGCAAAGCCTTGAGGGAAAGATGGAAAAGTGGTTCCCATGGTAGGAAACTGGTGACCAAAGGGTAAGAAGTTGTCAAGAAACATTTTACCCTAGAGAAGAAGCTAACCGAGAGTTGGCTCCCACCCAGATACTTAGCTCCTATAAACTATGTTCATTCTGAATTTCACTTCTTTGCTTTGAAATGTGGAGGGGTTTTTTGAAAGGAAATTTAAAGCCTCTGTAGCTCTAATTTGCTCTCAGAAATCTATGTCTCTCATATACAAAATTTTCACTCAAAAAAATTAATTTCCCACAGAACTTGAGTATGAGCTTATAAAGTGTTGCACAAGATATATAGTTTAGTGGAATGAGAAACTTTAAGAGAAAAAGAACAACATACCATTGAGTAACAACGATGATGATCAAGACTCCTTCAGTACTGGGCTGTGAACGCAGACCGGCCTTACGTGTGTGAGGCTCTGGGTTCCATCTTCAGGGCTGCCTGCATAAATAAATAAACTCGAGTCTTTAGAAAAGTGTATTTTAGAATTAAATGTTCAAGCGTTTGAAAACAAGTCAAGAATTTGGCACCGAGTTTTGGCAACGATTAGTATTCCATGTTATTAAAATGCCTTCAATTCTTTCATAAATCTTAGAATTGGCGCATTCCAAACCATAAACTACATCCCTACACTTAAAGCCTGAAGAACGGATTTTGGGCTGAACTAAAAGATACAGTGAGAGAAAGGAGTAATTAAATTCAAACCCTGAAAGATAGGAGGTGGAATATTGTTTATTAATCAGATTTAGCCTGTCAAATTTTTTAAAACTATTCAGAATTTTGAAATGCATAGAATTGCCACAAGGGGGTGCTGCTGGTAAGCCAACAACAGCCCTTGCTTTGCCGCGGTAACACACAACTAAAGGATCTTCCAGTTTCCAGCCTACTGCATGAACTCAGACTGTTCACAAGAGAGGACAGATTTTAAAGTAAGAATATGTTCAAGAACACGCATCCATAAATAAAGCATCAGACACAAAAGCATGTTATCAAGGGCAAACAGAAGGGAATACTGGGACTTCACTCCGCCTTGTCTTACTTTCCCATCACAGATTTATTCATTTTGAAAAGCAGTCTTCTCTTGGCTTCTTTTCAAGAGAGTATTAAACTCTTCATTCTCTTTGGGGAACCATGCACTTAAAAGCAGCTCAAAAACCGTATCACAGACCCCCCCCCACCTCCCAGGCAGCGCCAAGCTACACTGGCGCAGCATTTCAGCAGTGCTGGCTTTTAACATCACATCTTCAAGGGCTAAAAAGAAAACAAAAGCAAACAAACAAAAGCCCTTACTCTCCACGTTTAAAATGCAAGTCAGGGTTTGAAATTCTGGGTTAGGCTTTGTTGTGCTCAGAATTAATTCCACTATTTTTAACTCTCCTCAAGTGAAGTCACCAAAGAATCAGGGAAATTTTAGGACTAAAAGTTAGAGTATGAGCAGTTTTATTATTTGGCTTAAAACTTTCTCATATGAGTGACAGTTCAAAACAAAGCTTCTCTCATGGTACTCGGCTTTTGTCTTTTCAATGAAGAATTAAATCCAGTTGATAAGACCTGCAGGATCTTGAGACTCAATTATTTTTCAATTATTACTTTCAAAGTGAATTACAAAAGTTGTTTTCTTCAGTCCTGCTAGCCTAACTCACTATGCCCAAATTACCTGCAGTTTGGCTACTTTCGACACTTCATAATTTTTTTTCCTTGCTGTGCTGAACTTTAATGGACAATTCATAAATTAGATAAGAATAAAAGAAAATGAATGGCAGGGCCTAATGTGTCACAGAGGCCGAAGAATAACTAATTCCTCTGCAGTGCTTCCAGTGTGTGTCCTTCTGGTGTGTGAAGCTTTTCCTTTGCTTACACACAGTGATGATTTAGCCACAGATGGTGTCAGCCAACAGTGTATAGTGGTGAGGTAGAATTCCAGAAGGTTCTCCTCTCTAGCCTGACTCACCACAGCGGCGCCCATCATGCCCTCTTGGACAGTTCCTATGCTGTGTGCTATGCTCTGTAAGGTCCTGAGGGGCTGCAGATGATGTCTAAGCATGGTCCTTCACCACGATGGCTTAAATAAAACTAAGATTGGACACTGAGCTCACAGCTGGACAGTATGTAAATGAGTACACTCTGTGACTGGCATGACCCAGCATGAGAAGCCAAGATGCGTAATTTAGAGTTAACTTTGTCGTGATGGATTAAAATGTTGCCCTAAAAGAGAGATCCAAGTTCTAACCTTCCCAGTAGCTATGAATGTGATCTGACTTGAAACAGGATCTTAACAGATATGATTAAGTATCTTAGGACAAAATCATCCTTGATTTTGAGGGAGGTCTAAAGACAATGGCTCGTGTCCTTATCAAAGAGCCAGAGAGACATTTGCCACACACAGAGAAAGCCGTATGAAGACACGGGCAGAGGCTGGTGTGGAAGCGCTACAAGGCCAGGACCACAGGGGATCCCCAGCAACTAGGCGGGGAGGCACAGAGCAGACTTCGCTCTGCGAACACTCAGGTGGAAGCAACCTACCAGCTCCCTGACTCTCGCTTCTGCCCTCCAGCAGTGCACAGTAATAAACATGCTGTTTGAAGTCTCTCAGGTTGCAGCCGTTTGTCACAATAGCCCACGGCTACCAGGTGTGTTCAAATCAATTTCTAACAGGCCCTATGGCCCAATGCAGGAAACTTCACATATCCTAAATGAGATTGCATCACATCTGCCTCACAGGAAAACTATAAAACAATGTAGACGGCCTTACCCACCCTCCGCTACTTAGAACACATGTGACCAGGGGTTGACACTGAACACTTGTGTCTCCATTTCCTCACCCATAAAATGGGGATTAAAGATAGTATTTCCTGGGGCTGGTGCGGGAAACACAGGAGATGTTCCCCCAGGGAACGCAGGCCCAAAGCGTTGCCTGGCCCTATGCAGGGTGGAGGCTGCAGATGCCAAGCTGTTGCCTGGGAACTTGGCAGCCATCACTAAGGTTCAGATAACCGGGACATGCTCACCAGGAGGTGAACTTAAAGCAGAGCTTGCAGCAGTGATTCTATTCAGATGAGTCGCAGAGAAGGAAAAAAACTGCAGTGGGGTTGTCTCAGGCGTGGAAGCAAAGAGCGGAGCTGAAGGACTGCGAGCTGATGTCCCAGAGAACACGCCGGGCTGAACCGAGGAGGCGGGGCCAAGGTGACAGTTTATCGGAAACCGTGTGGACAGATGAGACAGCATAGTATACCAAACAAGGGAGGCACGAACTCAGACAAGAAGGCTGAGGAGGGGAACGACTCACCAAAAGAGGGTATTCGGGCACCTTCATTTGTGGGGTAGAACTGTCATGTGCTCCATCCTTCTGAGGACAAGGAAGAGTCTACTTCCAGACCTTCTCTGAGCAGTCCACTGTGATAGACAAAGAAATAAACTTCTAGCCCACAGAATGCACGGGACACCCACTACCAGCACGCCGGCACAGCATTTCATTCTCAGACCCCCATGCAGAGAAACTCCTTGGGCAACTTTTCATGAGCAGTTTAAACTCAGTCTCAATTTCTGCCATAACACAGACCATGAAGAACAGCTGGTTGGTGGACAACACCTGGAGAGGGACACTTTGGAAGAGAGGATGGGAGCACTAGAAAAAGCCACCATCTCCTCAAGGAAGCAGAAGACAAGGGTGGGGAAGCGCAAAGGATGGGGATGGCACACAGGGCAGAAAGTACACTGACGGTGTAAACACTGATCGGTGTGAGGTAAACGCCTGGCTCCAAGGCCTTCTTAAAGCTAATAAAATGGTGGCATTTGTAGAAATGGGAAGAGTGCGACAGAAGTGCAGTTCAGGAGGGCACTAACCAAACCTTAGCGTGGTCGCCCGCACTCCCAGCCAGGCAGCTTCTCTACCTGGAAGGTTCACCACACCGGTGCGTTTCTCTGCCAACACAGAACGGGCAAAGAATAAGAGGGTCTTTTCCTATGTGCCGCCTCGGTAGCTAACATAATAAACTGGATGTATCCCCACTGTTAAATGGTAACAATTTAATTTGATAAACGGAAGATAAGTTTTACCATGATAAACAAACTATTAGAAGGAAAATGCTTGCTAGAAAGAAAAAAATAATTTTTAAAAGACTTTTCTGGCCACAGGATGTCAGTGTTGCCTCAAAGCAAAATGACCCTAAACCCCTCCAGGGATATAACAATCTGTTTAAAAATACTTCTATTGCCTTCTAAAACAAAAGTTAGCCTCTGAGATACATTATCTGCTTTTTAGACTCTACTGAGTGACAGATGGTTACAGCATGTGAAAAAAATCAACTTGTTAAAAAATTAACTTGTTAAAAGTGCATCAGATTTTCTGCAAAAATGAATTTGGATCTTTTACATTCCAAAGACAAATTTGTAATTACAGAGGAGAGCATTATATATACGCATCAAATTTTACATATAGAATTTCATTTTATAAATTTATATACTATAAGTACTTATGTTTACATTTTTATATAAATATATTGTATTTACACATTCAAATGTATGTAGAATAACATATACACAGAGTAAGAGAAAGAGAATATCCATGTGTTTGATTAAACTCAGAGCTTAATCTCAAGGAAAAACAAAAATCATATCTTCAGTTACTCTGAAACCGAAGAAGGCACACATGACACCTTTTGGTAAAAATAGAAAGATGAGGAATAAATGCTGTACTGTGGGCAGTGACGGTAGAGATCAGTGAGTACTGCAGACCTCATTTCTACAGTCTTCAGTCTATGATCAGGAGAACTGAGAAGTAAAAATGTGAGGAAAGCGGGGAGAGCTGGGATCAACAGGAACATAGGGTCATAAACCACAGTTAACCTGTTTAAAAATGCTATTGGGATCCCCGGGGCCAGTTTTTTGATATGTTAATTTAGAGCCACTCGTTCTAAATTACTTGAAGCATTCCAGTATTCCTTGTCATTGCTCAAAGTAATGGGAAAGATCAACAGAACTCAGCCCTCATAGCACTGTGTCAAATGAATGTTCCTAAATACGCCATTACTGTAGTGTAAAAGTTCTGAAACTGAAGCGCGGAGAGACCAGAGACGGCCTCGCCAAGTGAGTGACATTTATACTGAGACATGAGGACCATCCAGTCCATAAAAACACAGGTCAGAACTTCAGGTCCAGGCGCCCCAATACCAACAGGGCTGATGCACTGAGTGAAAGGGAAAGAGAATTCCCAAGGAGTTTGCATGTTGTCCTGAGCACCCCAGGAAATCACGGAACAGAACTGGGTTCATCGATCCAATTTACATTAACAACAACCAAAACCAAATTTGGCGGCTGTGCAAATGACTGGGTGTAAATACAGCAAGAATAAAAGTAGGAAAACCCACATGTGGCTTTGACATTAGCAAGGCCATCCAGAAGGGTGGTGTATGAAGGCATTTGGGGGTAGAACCAGGAGGTCTGAGGGGTGACTCTGATAGGAGTCGGTATTTCTGCTTAATGTGTGTGTGTGTGTGTGTGTGTGTGTGTGTGTAGATCTCCACTTCTGAAATCTAATTTCCACAAAGACATAATAACCTTTCCTCGTAAAGTAGATGTATTAAAAGATCACTGTCTATACAAAGAAGTACCAAATAATAAATCACTGGCTATGACTTATATACACAAGATAATACCAACTGAATTCTATGACTGTTTAATAATGAAAGCAAAACTATAAATGCTTTCAAAATTAAAGTTTAATGAACAAAAATTAAAAGGTTATTATTCCCTTGAAATTCTGATTTTTATATCCATTACTGAAAGTCCTTGTTGATTTTGTCTCTTGGAATTATTCATAGGAAATGAATATATTGAATCCAAAAGCATTCACCCCAAAAACCTATAAATTATAGTTAAATTTACTTTATATTATACAGGAGAATTTTCAATAGCGTACAAGCAATGAAATAAATGTGTCTGCCTCAGCCAGGAAACTAATAGGAGAAATGATAGGTCTCTGGATACTTCTAAATGATATTTATTGTACAAGAACTAAAATACTGTTGATTGGCAAAGCTACTACCCTAAACTAGTTGTGGATTTTCTAATAAAAATGGAGTTTACCTGTGCAAGCTGGTTTCCATGCAGTAGAACTGGATAATCAACTTATGAATAGAATCTTAGGTGAATAGATTTCCAAAGGGCTTCCTTGTAGGAGCCCAGTATTTTTACATTACTGAACTTAATGTAAAAGCACTTAATCTCAGGGACTACAACTTTTGTATTAAGAATTTGGCGCAAACAGAACTAGAGCTGGGTGATCTCCACTAAATGCCATGGGCATGTGTAGAACTATTCTGTTTCTAAACACAGTAAACATAATATTGCCTATATTTTCCCCAAAAGATTCTCCCTACACCCCCACCTTATACAATGTCTCACCCCCACCCCCATCTCTAAGCAATGGCTCAGGAATTCTTCACTCTTCTCATTCATGATCATTGTAAGAGCAAATCAAGATGAAAGCTATAAAATGCTTTGGAAAAAACAGAAAATGCAATACAAATGGACAATGTTATGATTAATTATGGTTATGAGTCATCAGTTTACATTTTATTGTGGCCATAGACCTTAGTTAAGTGCAATATAAGAGTTATATAATTATAATAGTTACATTATATAAGTGTATAAAATTATTTATTACAATAAATAAATTGTCCTTAACAAAGAAATCAATACTCAAATCTCCTTATAGGGTTTGTTTGTACATTTGACTTCATCCCTCACTCTCACATGTGACTTTGGAAGGATGGGATGCAAACATATGTACCTTTACGACTCCTTGGGTGAGCATAACATGCACCCCAGTTTCTGAGTCTGCATTACTCTGATGTCAACTTAAGATTTTCAAAGTAATAATCCTTATAAATTAGCAACTAAGGAATGAAATAATCTTCCAATGAAATCTAGACCTCCCTAGGATTAAAAAAATGTATGACACTTCTAGACGACTTCACTGCTTTTTCTACCGCTTGGTACAATATCATCTCTTTTAAAGCTGGAAATCTCCAGAACACGTCTCACAGGTAATCATGAACAGAATCGCAAACCCTTCTTGGCAACTTCCATGCCTCTGATTTCTGCACTCACTTCTGATTTATGTAGCAACAACAAATTCTGGGATAATATCCCATGCCTGCAGAGTCAGGGAGGCTTCTAATTGCAGATGAGGACCAACATTGCCTCTGACTGGCTTTCCCTACAGGTCTACATCAGGCTTACTCCACTACATAATTAGCATCATTTACAGCTGTGAGATGTATACAGACTTATACCTAATTTAGAGAGGGGAGAAAGAGTTTATTTTGGTCTGATATTTTGAGTCAGCTAGATACAAGTTAAAAACTGCACATGTGTGCTCTCAAATATCTTTTGACAAGATTCCTTAGTTTGACGTCATTTCAGATTTTAAAACTTGCAAAAATAGGCCACAGAATACCCTTATCGTCTCACATAGATTCTCAAACATTGGCATTTCATCACATTTGGTCTATCCTTCTCTATGTCTTAAAATGAAAGTTTTTCGCAACAGTTGAGAATTAATTTATAGATGCAACGGTTCCCTACTCCTAAATATTTCAGTCTCGCTCCTCATAGTACAATTATACAACAGAAATTAGCACTGTTACACCACTAGTACCCATCCAATAGCTCTTACACAAGTTTTGCCAATAGGTCCACTGGTGCCTCGTGTAACAACAACAAATGCAGGGTTCAAGGGTCCTGGGTACACCGCAGTGGCTCAGAGGCTCTTCTCAGGATGGGGCAGCACAAGAATCACTAGGCCCCAGTATACCACAGTCCTGCTCTAAAATACACCCTGGTGTTTAGGCTACAGATACACCTGCTGATATCGTTAACCTGAAAAGTGAGAAATAACATATAAGGCGCTGGTTACATGCTTTCACTTCCTCTCTCCTTCTATTTTGACCAACTTAGTGTAACTCAAAACTGCCGGGATGGAGTGATGGCTCAGCGGCACAGCGCCTGCCTCCAAGCACAAGGTCCTGAGCTTGATTCCCTGGACAAAATCCAAAAATCTCCCAGGGACTGCCCGGCACACCCACTCTTGGGTACAGAATTATATAAGATGAAGTCCCCAAACCTTTGCAAGTCAAAATGTTATTAAATATTCAGTAACTACATAGAAATAAAATCTACTTAAATTATAGCTTGAATTAGATTTTACTTGTACTTTATGGCCATAATAGCCTAAAAAAGAATAATTTTATTATAAAAATTCTAATTATATTAATGGCGCACCTCAGCATTTTTTAAAAGATGTTCATTGTGAAGTTTGAGAAGTTATCCTAACTTCAGCTTTTCAAGATTTTATTTAAGATCCAAAGTCACAGTGTAAAATAAAAAGGAACAGCTTTGGGTACCGTTAACCTCCACAGGCTTAACCATATCCCCCGTGTTCCCTCCAGCCACAAGGCCAAAAGAGAGAAGCAAAGGTCCCTGGAACTTTCCCAGGTTCTCTTCAGCTAGAAAGCCTCAAGAGCTCCCCTCTCCCCTCCTGCCAAATACTCTGTGCTCATTTTCCTTTCCCCAAATTCGTGAGCACTGTCCACCGTTTCTGGAAGAATCACAAACACATTAAACATTTCTAAACAATCAGTGAAATTCCAATTTCAAAAACGATCAACATTTTTTTCTATCCAGACACAACTGTGCACAATTCATACAGACAAGCAAAGATTCAAGAACAGCTATGTTTTTTTTTTTTTTTTTTTTTGGCAGTACTGGGGATCGAACTCAGGACCCTGCGCTTGCTAGGCAGGCGCTTATTCCACTGAGCTATATCCCCAGCCCCTAAGATATGTTTTAAGACACAAAGTGGAGGAGAATAAAACCTTGCCTATCTGATGCTGAGAATGGCCACACCTATCGTCAGGTAGGGAAGTAGGCTGTGTACAGGAGTTAGTGAGCAGTGCAGGTCTGCAGAGGGCAGATCCAGGCCAGCATTCCCAGTGCAGGCGAGACAAGGAATATCGTACTCGCAGAGTATACAGGAATAACTGTTTTTCACTTCATAGTTCCACTCTGTAATCCCAGCACTCTGGGAGACTGAGGCAGAAAGGTCTCAAGCTCAAGCCTAGCCAGGGAATTTAGTGAGATCCTATCTCAAAACAAAAACTTAAGAAAGAACTGGAGGTGTAGCTCAGTACAAAGTTCTAAGGGAGGATTCTTGTGACCTTTGGCAGCTTCTGGAGGCTCCAGGAGTTCCTCGGCTTAACTGTGGCAGTGTGACTCTAACTTCCACCTCTGTTTTCACCCAGCCTCCTTCCTTTCTTTCCAAGGGCTCTCACTGTTGGACTGAGCCCTACTGAAAATTCCAGGACTGTGTGTTCTTTCACATGGCAAAGACTTTTCCTCAATAAGGCCACATTCACAGAGGTCAGGGTTATTGCAGGGACCACTGTTCAACTCTGAAAATATTACCAGTAGTTCACAGATACATATGCAGGTACTGGAGATTTTCTTTCTAGTACTAGAGATTAAACTCAGGCCCATGTGCAAGCTGGGCAAGCACTCTACCACTGAGCTACATCCCCAGCTCCCATAAAATATTTTGTAAAAACTTAATGGAATGATAAACAACAAATTCTCTTATGGGAAAAGAGGATGGTGGGAGGGAGCAAGAGAGGAAGATGTTACAGAGGGACCAAATGTATCTACAATGCGTCCTCATTGTCATCCATCGGAAGCAAATGTGGCAAAGACGTTAGGGTTCGAAAAGGCTGAGGGTGGGCACATGCCTGTTGCTCATGATTGTCTCTGTAACTTTCTATAATTAGAAATTATCACACGAGTTCTACAAATGAACAGTGCAAAGATGTTCTCGCCCTTGACTCTGTCCCCGTGTTTGGAGATGTCGGTGTAGACGAGTCTTTCCCCAGGCTTGTCTGCACACTGATGTTAGATATGTCACATTTTTCACTGCCTCTCAGTCTCCTCAAGTCACACTCAGCCGGGACTCCATCAGCTCTCTATCTTACTCCTGGAAATCCATGGCCTTTGCTCCTTGCTGTTTTGCTTGTTTTAGATGCTTTTTATTATTTTTTTTCCATTAAGGGCACGATCACTCCAATAATGACAATATGACCTCTAAATGTCAGAGTGTAGTCAAACACAGCAATATAGAAGAAAACCCAGCAAATAAGCAGCAAGGTTTCTTGTGGTTGTCATTTGTTATGGTTTGTATTGTGCCCCCAAAGTCTCATGCAATCACAGGTGTGACTTTCTCAGAGGTGGCTGGATCTAGAATGTGGGACACTAGAATTGATTCAGAGTGCAATGTTAGGATCGAGGATGCTAGGATTAAGGGTGTGAGCTCTACCTGCCCTAAGCAGCCTGGATAAGATATAAGGGATAGAAAGAGCTGTGGTTGGCCCTTGTTGCTTTTGCTTCGTTCTGCCCACCATGAACTGTTTCTCCTCTGTAATGTCTATCTGCCATGTCACCCTACCTTGGAACCAGCTGACTAGGTACCAAAACCTGTACAAACTGTGGGCTGAATAAACCTGTCCCCCTTTAACTTTGGGTTGGGTCTTTTGTCAGCAATAAAAGATAAGTAAGACATCATTCTCCCAGCTGACAACTTTTCTGAGACATCTTAGATTGTGTTTTCTCTTCAAAATCATGAGTACTCTTGCCTCCTAGGAAAACAGGCTGCCTTTCCCAAGAGGACGTAGCATCACCAAGTTGGTGGGTGGGATGTGTTCTTTGGGGAAGAGCTCATTAACAAGAGCTCCTCTAAATAACACTCATCTCCCCAGTATCCTTCTTGGGGAGCTACTTCAGCCATCGATTGCGGGAACCATTGTTATTCTTGGCCACTGCTGCTCTAAATTTGAATATTGGAATCATTGTTCTTTCTACAGCCAGCCAAATACAATCACAACAACTCATTAAAATATTGTTACTGTTTCAAAAATGAATGACCACAGTCAGAGTAGGTTTTCTTAATCTATTTTAAATTCTCTGTTTCTGTTTAACAGTGGTCTCTCTACCCTCACCCTTGCCCCCAAAATACAGTATTTCACGTAATAAGAAGACCAAAAAGCTATTATATAATTATGCAGGTGGTTCACTTATAAAATAGTCACATTTTTAAAACACTAAATCAATGTCTTATAGCAGTGTGAGCTTTTGAATCGGAAATTTCAAAATTTGAGGTTTGATCCTTCCTGTGACCAGCTGTGGCATGTTGATTAGGTCGATCTAAAAGCTTTAGTTTACAAGCTGAAGGGTAACAGTACCTACTCTCACAAGGTTGATATAGACCTTAAAAACTAATACATACACACTCAATATATTTTACTGTCTTAGCTCCAGTGGTTATAACAAAATATGATAGACTGGGTGGTTTAAACAATAAAAACTGCATATTCTCACATTTCTGTAGGCTAGAAATCCAAGATCAAGGTGCCAGGGGTGTGGTTTTGTCTTGAGACCTCTTCTCCTGGCTTGTGTATGGCTGTCTTCTCTCTGTGTGCTCAATTATCTTTCCTTCATGCCCATGCTGGGTGACAGTGGGTGGCTTTCTGTTACACCAACACCGGTCAAGCAGGTCTCCCACTCGTATGACCTCATTAACCTTAATTAACTTCTTACAGGATGTGTCTCCAAATGTAGTCATGTGGTGGGGGTAGGGCTTCAATCTATGAATTTAGGGGAACACAATTTGTCCACTACAGTAATATTAGGTATTTTAAGACAGCCAGAGTATTTTAAAGTACATATTAATTGTTTTTATTGGCCTACAGAAAGCCTTGGTCTCTATGCTCTGACCTGCACTGCACAAAATTTTGTATGGATGGGTGTACCTAAAGTAAAGAGACCTTCTCATGTTTGCTTTTTTATAGAGTAGTAATTAGAAGTTTGTGGAACTTTCCATTCTGCTTTTTCATGAAACAAAGCATAATCATTGTTTTCTGTGATCCTCTGTAAAGCTATAATAACCACTGTCATACAGTTGTGCGATGTTTTAACAAGTGGACACTATATTCAACACACAGAAGAATGCAATAAACGTTTCAATAATGAATTGGCACATTATCAAATTTTAAGACCATACTTAGACTAATAAAAAGCATGTCCTTGAAATCTGCTGGATGTTTCTGAGAACTTATTTTAGGCCATCTTTCACTAAAAAATATTTGTTTGGGCCTCTGCATGACTATCACTGACTGTCTAAAATTTTGGAAAGAGACTATCCTACTGGCCCTGAATCAAGGCCAGCAGTTTTCTGAAGCTGTTGGTTTCAAGCAGGAGCCTAGAGTGGTATCTTTCTATGGTCTGTTGGCCATTTCAGAACTTTAGAAATGTAATGGTCAATTCATTAGAAAGAAACAAATAACTAAACAAATTTTACGAGAGGACTTCAAGACGGCGACTGGGTAGGCAGCAGAGAGAGAACCTCCCGGAGGAATGCCACTCAGACAAAGGAATATAGGAATATAGCAACATTTTTTTTTTTTTTTTGCGGTACTGGGGATCGAACTCAGGACCCTGCACTTGCTAGGCAAGCGTTTATTCCACTGAGCTATATCCCCAGCCCCCGATATAGCAACATATGAAGGACAGAAAGGAAAGAGCTTCAGCTTCGGAGGCCCACGCTCACGGAAGCCTCCCAACTCGGCCAGGGGAGAGCAGAGTTCCAAGAGCTGGTCCAGGGCCGGAGAGGGGAGGGCGCAGCCAGGAAAAGAGGCAATGGTGGTTGGGAGCAGTTGTCGAACCCAGTGTGAGGATGAGAAGTTACGACAGCCCCTGGGGCAGAGTCCCCACCTTGCGGCAACCTTCGTAATCAGTGCCTGGAGAAAATCAGTGCAACTAGTACACAGCCCACCAAGCCTGGCTCTGCGCCTGCCTTGAGGCGGTGGCTCCCTGCCTCTCTGCTGGGTGAGCAGCTACCAGCGGAGAGCAGCGGGAAACCTCAGCAGCGAGCTGTGGTGGCTCCCAGGGATCCAGCCGAGGAGCGGACAGGGGCTCCAGCACCGCAACGGGAAGGAGATGCAGATGGAGGTGGATCACGTGGCTCCGTGCCCTTCTCACTCCAACATCAGGCAGGAAGCATGAGCTGGGTTGCCGGGACTCAGCTCCCACCCTGAACTCTCTCTGGGAGCACCTTGAGTCTTGGCGGCTTGAGCAAGCACCACCTGCTCCTGGCAACAATGGGACGAATCCACGGTCTTCAGGACTCACCCCAAACTATTAATGTGAGCACCAAGAGGGTCTCCTTACAGTTTGCGCATGTGGACCTTGCGTGAACCCATAGCAACAAATTGGATGAGGGATGGCAGACCGGGAGTCTAAAGGACAACAACATGCTCTATGCAGCAGACCTGAGAAAATCCTCCAACCCTATTCTAGAACTAATCTTTAAACTCAGTTCATACCCTAAAATAACACAGTGAGAGCAGGCTGAGGAGATTTCAAGCCCTTATACCAAGCATCGTGAGTTTGTCCAGTGCCCAGCTGCGGGGGGTGGGGAACGGTAATACTGGAGATCAGGAGGAGGGAGGAGGGGAGGAAAGGGCCACCGGTATTGAGGCGGCAAGACAGAGCCGAGCGGGTCACCAGGGGTGCCCCAATGGGGGCGCGTGCCCTACGGCTGCTCTGCTGCAGGCCCCGCAGCTGCTCCACTGCAGCCCACTGAGGGCACCCTATGGACTGGACCCATCCCTACCCATAGCACGGTGACGGGGCGGAGCCGGGTGGCCCACTGTGAGCATGGGTGCTTTTCCACCTCCAACCATGGCAGTTTGTGTACACCCATGTATGTTGTAGTGTGGTCTGGGGCAGCTATGTCTCTTCCCTAGGCGAGAGTCTAGGGTTATAGATAAACCCAGGAGTACAGTTATTATCACAGGGAAGAGGACGGATTGAGTGGTAGGGCAACGGAGATGAGGGAGAAGAAAATTGAATGATCAAATGGGCCATCATCTGTGTAACTGAGTAACAAATGTGAAGGTAACACTATGTAGGACAGCATCCAGAGCTAATTCCCTTCTATGTTCTCTATAATTTTGAATTTCCTCTATCGTTTTTGTATTAACAGAAGTGAAGATAACTTTATATTATACAGCATCCAGTGCTAATTCCCTACTATATTCTGTATAATTTTGTATTTTCAGTATTGTTTATGGCTTATTCTGGTTCATATGTCTCCATTCTTTTGTCTTTAAAATAAAAATAAATAAATAAATAAAAGAGAGTATCCCACAAGAAAATGATCCCCAAGAAATCTCCAACTTAATATGAATGAAAAATATAAGTGTCTGTGCAAAAGATCCACACTACTAATTTATAACAGAGCTTGAAGCAACATGAGCTGAGTGTTCTTTACAGTCTAAATATTTTTATTATTACAAAGCAACACTTTTGTGCTATAGAAAATATAAATAATAAATACAAAAGTGTGAGAGTACCATATACCTCAACTGTAATATGCTACCTACATAGAACCAAAATTTAGTTGTCCATATTATGTGACATTTCATATATATTTTTCTTACCCCAACTTTCTTTTTTTTTATTATTGGTGCTGAGAATTGAACTCAGGACCTTGTGCTTGCCAGGCAGGTGCTATGCTGCTGAACTATATCCCTGGCCTCCTACCTCAACTTTCAATAACCAATTTATAAAACTGAACATTTTTTACCTTCAATGTTGTATTAGTTTGCCCTGCTATTGCTATAATAACCTACCAAAAATTTGGAATCTAAAAACAACACAGATTTACTATCTTAACAAACCTGAAGATCAGGAGCGTCAAATGCCTCTCACTAGACTAAAAACAAAGTGTTGGTACACTGTGTTCCTTTCTGAGATTTCAGGAGAAAATCCCTTTTCATGCCTGGCCTGGCTTCTAGAGTCTGCGAGCTCACCTTGGCTCATAGCCTCTCCCATCTTCAAGACCAGCCATGGTAGGAAGTCCCTCTCACACTGTGTCGCTTCAACTCAGACTCTGCCATCTCCTGTTCCCCTTAAAGGCCTCTGTGGTTACACGAGGCCTACCTAGATCATCCAGGATCATGTGATCATCCTCAAGTGATCGACAAATTAGCAATCATAACTCCATTGTCAACCTTAATTCCTGTTTGCCATGTAATGGATCATGGCTGCAGCTTCTATGAAGAGATGTGGGTGTATCTGAAGAGGTATTATGTGCCTATCACAGTCTGAGTCTTCTCCCAGTCCTTAAATATTCTACCTGTACCATCTGCTTCAATAGCTACACTACATTTTGCTGTGTGGGTAAACTATAATTCACTGCAATATTTTCCTGCTATAAAGATTTTAAATTGCTTTCATTTGCAGTTTCTAGGTAATAAAAATGACTTGTACTTTAAACACTGCTATTTATGCTTATGTATTAACCTAACAGGGCACTGAGTGCTAGATTGTACCAGTTTTCTAGTATCCATTTCCTAATACCCTTATAGACCACTGTCTTTTCTTTTTAGTTGCCATCAAATTGGCAAATAGAAATCTGTATTTGTATTTCTTTTTTTTGCTAACAAGTGAACCTTTTTTTATATTTAATATTGGCCATGGTTCTTCTTTTACACAGTGCATATACCTATGATTGGTGGACCTTTGTTAAATACTCATTGAAAACAGAATCTGGACAGAGGACTTTGTGGCAAGGACCTTCACTACTCCTGACAGCCTTGGCTTGAATCTTCACCCATGTTGTACTCACACGCCTCCTGCACTGCAGCATGCTGAGAGGCTATCGCCTCCAGATTTGACACAATCTCTCCAGGCACACAGGCAGTGAAGATCCCTTGGTACCAGGGGGCCAAAACTCCAAACTTTTGGAGCAATTCCTGGGCTCCAGTGTAGTTCATCTTGAATGGCAAGTGGCAAACTCTCCCACAAGGACCCCTTGTGTCTTTCCATGTGTCCTTTGCACCATTAAGTCTTCTACTCGTGTGCTTCTGTGTGAGCATTTTTGATGAATAAAGTTAGGGTTCCGTTTCTGCACCGAGAACTCCTGGTGCCTATTGTCTGTATTTGTCAGAACTGGCCCAGAATATTCTAGTCAACACTCACTTTAGGAGCTGCTCTTACGTTTATATTAGTCATCATCAGTTACCATCCATTGTTCATTGTTCCCTCTTACCTTTCAGAGAAAACCCCTGAGCCAGAGGTTTGCTGAAGTCTCTGAGCTATGCTGCGTGGGCGGAGCATAGCAACCAGAGCCTCCAGGATGCTCCAGGTGTCGGTGTGCACACGGCTGACAGAGTCCGGTCATTGCTGAAGATTTTATACTTTTTCATTTCTTTCTCAGCATGCTTATTTAAAACTGGAGAAGGACCGTGGCTGAGGCAGGAGGAGATCCAGAAGATAAAAACAAAACACTGGGACTTCTCATCTGGGAGGCAACTCAGATTGTTGTGCAAAATGCTGGTCATATCTGGGGGTGGGAGGAAGTGGGAGGGTGGGGAGGAAAGGGGAGTAAAAGTCCCCGATATGTGCATGACCAGTTCCCCAAGACAGAGGTTCTTATCGTATATCATGAACATATACTAACAAATCATAAAAGCACATCGTTAGCACATTTCCATGTGAATTATGTGAGAATAATATTAGAAAGATCAGAGAGATACAAAGATAACATTGTCCCTTTAACTTATAATGTTACCAGCATGTGCAAAGAATATAGCTTGGAACACTTCACTTTAGAAAAATAAAGGACTCATGACTGGCTAAATTTGAAAACTATGAAAGAATTCCAAAACATCTGTGCCCCAGCTAGAGATGGAGGTTCCACTGTAATTCAGTTAGGCTGCATCGGGGCCCTCCAGACCGCCTGCACCCCCCCTCTCAGCACCTCAGCATTCACTTTTCCTACGAGAGGACACTAGGAGTTCTGATGAACCCTGTTTCTCCACTTTTAGAGGTTTTCTTTCAGAAGCCAGGCAATATTTTGAGTATTCTAATAAATTTTTAAGTGGATTTCAAATGTTGAAGTAAATAGCACCTCAATTTTGCATTTATAGATGGTATCTTATTAATATCTGAATGTCATCTAACTCTGATTTTCATAAGTTCCTTATAAGAATATCTTTACCAGGCCAATAAGAACAGTCCCCAGCAGCCCTGAGTATCAGAGCTACAGTATTCACTGGCTGATTGTGGATGCTGGGGTCAGGCAGCCTGGGTACCTGGATTCAGCCACATACCAACTTACCTCCCTGTACTTAAAGTTTCCTTATCTTAAAATAAAGAATGATACTGACTTCCTCATAAACTGTTGCAAGAATTAAATAAGTCAATACCTATGTAGTACTTAGACAGGTGGGCAGAAAATATTACTTTAGCTGGGTGTAGTGGTGCATACCTTTAATCCCAGCACTTGGGAGGCTGAGGCAGGAGGATAGCTGTGAGTTTGAGCCAAGCCCAGGCTGCATAGTGAGTTCCAAGCCAAGCTAAACTACATAGCAAGACCCTGTCTCAAAAAACAACAACACAAAGAAACAAGCCAACCTAAACTACGTAGCAAGAACCTGTCTCAAAAACAACCACACAAAGAAAATATTAGTTTAATGACATGAACAAACAAATACTTTATAAAGCCTATTGAATATTTGATCTGTCAGGAAAAGGAAAAGAAAGAAAGGGAAAGGGAAGGAGTGGAGAGGGAAGTGACTAATGGAGGGGAGGGCAGAGAATAAAGGGAAAGAGGAGTAGAGGAAAGAAAGGAAGGGGAAGTAGAAGGGAAAGAAAAATAACAAGAAGAATGAACCTTTCCAGAACTAGATACACACAAATAAGACAGTTTCACTTTGACTTTCAGATACCACAGACAGATCCATGTGGTGCCATTTAACCTGTGTAATAGCCTTTAAGTGAAAAGCAGGATGATATATCTGCATTATCTGAGTACATGAACCATTCAGGTGCAATGTTACCAAAACTCGTAACATATCTACTCACCAGAAGAGAAGCGCCTTCCTCTTACAAAATAGATGTTCTTTGTAGATACTTGATCCACAACTGAATCCACTTCTAAGTCAGAAATTTTCTTCATTTGTTGTACACTTCAACTGCAACAACTACTTGTGAATTCTTATTCCTAGTACCATTGAGTCCTAAGGAACTTTTAAAATTTTCTTTGAGCAAACCTAGAAACATTTCGGTAGCTCAACTCATTTTGCTTAGTCAGCTAAGTTTTTCCTGGCACCCATAATACCTTGAGCTTTGGTCTGGGGGAACACTGAGTTCTTATGTGTGAACACTGAGCAGTCTGGTGGGTGAGACAGAAACATAATGGAGAAAGATACGGATAAGGGAAAGGGGCAACCCTGCAATGCTGAGTCCATGGACACAGTCTACATGCTTGAGATGTGAATTCTCCATCAAGACTTCATAATGTAAGAGACAGTTCTTCCTGTGCAGAACAATGACATGTAATTTCTACCAGACAGTCATGGACAATCTGTGAAGGCAAATGTGTACAGAAAACATCCTCCTCACCACTCATTGCTCTCCCTCTCTTGAACCCCATGAGGCTACTCAGAGCACCTCTGCACAGAGGGGACGTGGGTCGTGTGGCAAGCATTTACCTCTTGTTTACACAGCAGGGCCTGATACTCTACCCCAGAAAAAATGTCCCAGTATTCCTTCTTCTAAGAACAAGTCAGGAAAATATCACTGCTGGCAAATGAAATTTGACTTTCTCCCACTGCCAGAAATGTCAGAAACAAAGAATCTATTAAGAAACTCAGTCTTATCACCACCTTGTCTATGAGAGGCATTGATACCTCCTTAGAAAGATGAGTGAGTCCCTCAATGTATTTATAACTATGTTTGCAATACATAATAATTACATTCCTCTTGGAGGATAGGTATATACACATGTCACATCTTAAGGGCTTTTCAACATTGGTGTTTAGGGACGATATGGTCAGGTCAAGTTTTGTGAAAGGCCAAACATCCAGGCTGATGGGAAAAGTTAGATGAGTATTCAGAAACTAGATCAGTAAACCTCCTGGAAGGGACATGCATTTCCAGTACCTCAGAAATGTGATGGCAAACAGGAAAGATGACACATATTAAGTTAGAAGGGAATGGGTAGACATTAATTTTCTCATTCAGTATGTGCTGTCACAGCCTCTGAATGTCTCCTACAGTGAATCCATCACTCCCAGCCATGTTCAGGGCCAGAGGAGATTAAACAGCAGGAAACTAACAACCACTATATGATGAGTGCATTGCTTAGTGGGTGCCACACACTTATCTAAGTCCTTTTGCTAAGCAATTCCATGAGTCCACTACTTAGCCTATGGATCTGGTGCTGTAGTTGTGCCTCCTTTCAGATATGGTGAGTGAGACCCAGGGTTAAGGTGAACCAGTGATGTTTATATTTGAAACAAAAAGGAGCAGAGAAAAGAAAGCAGGTATGCAAGGAATCAGAAGAGACAGTGGGTAATCTTGTTTGTCAGCTTCTGATGACGACCTACGGGTTAATGCCCAGATGGAACAGAAAGGGAAGGGGAAAGCCCACACACATATGCGCACTACTCTCTTCTTCAGCAGGTACAGTTTGGGTTTCTCTGGTTTTTGTTGTTCGCTTTTTGATGCTGCCAAGCCCTGTGGATATCAGACTCCAGGATCTTTACCATTTGAACATGAATTTGCACCACTGACTCTTGAAGGAGTTTCCAGACTTTTAACCTCAGACTGGGGCTGCATCGCTGGCCCTACTTGTTTGAAGTTTCCATTCCCAGCGACTAAGCAGCTACTGACGCCATCTCTCCCGCCTGCAACCAGCCACAGTGGGGCTCTCCACCCTCAAATCACATCGGCCAGTCTAATAAACCCCCTCTTATAATCACATATGCATCCTATCAACTCAGCTCCCTGGAAGAACCCCAACTAACACAGAAAATGACAGAAAAGCAAGGAAATACCAGTAAATCATGTCACATCACCTCAACACCAATTGAAGGAAGCCCACTCATATGATTAAAATATCCTAATCAATAGGATATTGTTTAATAAATTAGTTTTTCTTTTCATATACAGAAGTATAAAAGACACTAATAACAAGGCAAATAGGAAATGTTCTTGTGAAGCAGACCACAGTTATTCCATCACTAATGGAAATGTCACTGTGGGGCACTTTGTAGGTGAGTGAAGCCTGGAATGAGCGAGATTGTCCTAGCTAATTCTGATGAGCCTAATTCTGTCCATTGAAAGACCTTTAGACTGGACCTGATCCTTCCCTGAACAAGATGTTTTGCCCATGCACAACAGCTGCAGCCCATTCCAGAAACTCCCAGTCTGTTCCACATAGCACAGACTTTCCCAGCCAGCCCACGACAGCAGGAGCCTGCTCCCCCTCAACCCCTCTCCTAACGTCTCCAGCTGTTTCTGCTCCTCTGGTGGAATCTTGGCTAATACAGTTCTAAAATATTATCTGTATATAATGTGTAAGAAAGAATTAATAATATCTTGTAAATACATAAAAGCTAATATTACAATTCCTACATTTAATTGGTTTTAAAATTTCTCTTGCATCTTGCTTACCTGTAACCTTATTCTCAGAACAGTGACTCAGAAAATCATTTTGCTAACCCAAAATAAACTCTAAATTTCAATACCATTTGAATTATTCTGGGCAAATTATGAATAGAAAAATCTCACTAAAGTTGTAGGATACTGAGAGAGAGAAACTTCTTCACACATGCATGCACACCCACATTTATTAGATGATAAATCCCCATGGTTATTTTCATTTATTCATGTAGCATTAATTGAATGCTCATCACATCCTGAACACCATTCAGTTTTGTGACTTTGGACCACACTCAACATTTCTGGATCTCAGGTTTCTCATCTGTAACATCAGGATACAAATAGCACCTGCCTGATAGGGCTACTGATAATTGCATTAACTATTTCTAAAGCGCTTAGAATAGAGTCCAGCACAAGGTACAATGCATTCAGTTTGTAGGCCAAGGAAGCTAGCACGGACTTCACTGGGCAGGTGGTGCTAGAAAGACTTGATTGGGGAAGGAGCACGAGGCACAGTTTTGTGCAATGCTGAAACTGGTCTGAGCAGAGCTTGGAGGCAGGAGTGAGGAAAGCTTGTTACGTTGATTCTAATTAAATCAGCCTACCTGCTATGGATGGTCCTTCCCAGGTTAATGGGAAGGATGAGTTCCAGGTTTAAACAAAGTAGCCTGGATCTACCTCTAAAATGACACATTCAGTACACTTTGCATATTACCTGGTTTCAAAACAATCTTGGAAAACAGTGTTAAACACAATGTCCTTTAAAGCAGCATCTCTTAATTTCCCTCATCTGCTACCATGCTGCTAAAGGTACTACTGGCAAGTGCCACAGCAGAAGCAGCAAGCATCCTTCCAGCCCAGAGCTCTCAGGAGAAATGTTCATAGGCACACCCTTCTGCAGATGCTGGTAGGTTTTACTTTATTTTCTGTCTTCTTGATGCTTTAGCTTCTGGGTCCAGACTGATGAAGAAGAGGATGTCCCTTTCAGGGCTAGCCAATTAATTCTTAAAGAAAACAAGCCAATTCTGACATGAAAACTAACCACTCCAGAGCCCACACACCCTACCACATCCTTTGGTGCATACGACATGAGATGCAGTATTCTTCTGCCCTCACCACCCCAGGGCTAGGTATCAGGCAACTAGAGACAGCCTCTACCCCAGAACCCACTGGAATTGTTCTACACATCAGTAGTCAGCCTACTAAACATGCCTTTCTTAGCTTTGCCTGCAGGAACCCCAGGAAAGGCTTGTGTCTCTAATTAAGTGCATCCTCATATATTTAAGGGCTACAACATTGTGTTTTGAGATATGTGTATATACTATGAAATGATTACTAAAATTCAGCTGTTGTGGTTTGTATCTAGATGTCCCCTGAAGCATCATGTGTTCATAGATGGTGTTTGTGGAGGGGATTGGATCATGGGTGTGTGATACTCAGCACTGGATTCACCCGCTGATGGGTTTATGGCTGGGTGTGATGTGGTGGAAGAGATGTGGTGGAAGAGATGGGTCACTGTGGGTGTGGCTTGAAATGGGCTATATCCCTCCTCCTCCCATGATCCCTAGCTGCTTCTTGTCTGCCAGGCCATGAACTGTGTCTCCTCTGCCATATCCCTCTATATGCCACCCTGCCTTAGAACCAGCAAACTATGTCATAAAATCTCTACAACCTGTGAGCCATAATAAACTCCTTTTATCTTGTGGGTGTTATGTACTTTGTCCCAGCAATGAGAGAGTTACTAAGACAGATTTTGATACCAAAGAATTAGAGTTGTAGCTTGACACTATCTGACAGTGTGACTCAGCAGACTTTGTAACTGACTTGTGGGTGGAGTTTGGAAAAGTTTGGACATGCCAGCTGGAGAAGCAGCCCTAGAATGCTGGAAGGAGAGCTTGATGGGAGATTCTGATCAGAGCTCAGAAGAATAAAATATTGACTTCAATGCAGCTCAACAAGGCCAGGCTCAAGAGATTTCTGCCAGGAAGGACTTTATTGGCAGTTAGACTCCAGGCCATATGTGTTTTATTGTGGCAGAAAACTTGTCAGCATTTTTCCCATGCCCAGGGACTATGCAGGGGACTGAGGGTAAAGGTGGCAGACTGATTAACTTGGCAGAAGAAACTTTAAGACATTCTAATGTCACAACAGTGGCTAATCTTGGGGGCTTTCAGTCAACTGTACCTTGAGAATTAAGAGCAAACAGTGAAACAGAACTATTTAAAGAGTTTTTTTTTTTGAGAAAGTTGCCTTTTTATTTATTTTTTTTTAAATAAAAGTACAAAAACATATTGACAAACAGACACCAATTAGCATAAAAAATAGTACAATCACAACTAATCTATAGACAAGGTGATATGATCTCAACAGTGGTCATTTAAACCCATGTACAGACATGCAAATTTAGTCAGACAATCAATTCTCTCAACAATAGAAAAAACACAAAAACCAAAAATCCAAAGACAAAAAACAAAACAGGCAAACATCAACAACAGCAACAACAACAACAATAACAAAAAAAACACCAATAGTTGCTGCTTTACATATTGATATCTTCGAAGTGTGTGTTCAGGACAA